>JAIUZE010013105.1:0-28387 GCA_022085475.1 Heliosperma pusillum
TCATATGCTAGGTTATATGTTAGTTATTTGTTTCATAACATGAAAAGCATATCGTATATGTTAAGTTTTGTATTTTCCATATACATTGCTTTTATGTTATTCATGTTTCATTAAACTCGACATTTACGTGGCTGGGAGAACTCGGAGTTACTCCCCACTGACTGTGGCTTCCGTGTTTATATTTAATGCGGTTGGCAGGTTTGTGATGCATACTTGGGTACATTGACGAGCTAGCGAGTGAAGTATTACCTTGGACCTATATTCGGTTCTTAGGATTGTATTATTTAATACACTCTTTTATTTTCGTATTTATACGGGAGATATGTCTCCCGTCTTAGATACTTCTTATGTATAATATTATTTCCTTTTTGTTATGAACCTTTTTCTTTAAGACACCTTTGTTATGATGAATATATTAAATGGTAGGTTCCGGTTTTAAAATTTACCGATTTTCACTAAAGTGAACCTATTAAAAACGTATTCTCATCTTTTATTTATATAAATTACTTGTTTATCTTTCTGCAAATTCGAGGGTGTCACAGACTTTCTCATCATCGGATTTTTCGTCAACTTCTGTGTCGAACTCTCCCCAACAAGATGCTACCATTACTTGCTTGAATTCCTTTTTAGTCTCTTCCCTTTTTGCTTTATCCTTGATCGTCTCCAATGAGGGACAATCCTTTATCATATGATATGTCTCCCCACACTAAAAGCAACCTCTATTTGTGAGAGAAGGTTTTGAGTCATTGAGCTTTTTGTTAAAAGCGTGTTGTCATATCATTGATTGATTCATTCTTTTCCATTGAAAAGAGTTCGTACCTCTGGATTAGTACGTTAATCTTGTGCTTTCTTACAAGAGCATTACCCTCATATGCAATTTCAAGACTATCCCATATCGCCTTGGCAGAACAACAAGATGAGAAACGATCAAACTCTGTACTAGTCATGCCGTTTTGTAACAACGTCATAGCTTTAAAGTTTTTCTCAGCCTTGCGGTAGGCAGCCTCAATATAATCCTTTTCGTCTTTCTCATAAGTTGTACCACTAGCGTAAGCAACTAAGATTTTGTTATGGTCGTTTTGGATAATTTTCCAACACTCGCAATCATGTCCCTTAATGTAGTGTGTCATCATGTTTTTCCAAAGATTATAAATTTTCCCATCAAAGATAGGAGCTTTTAAGTTCTTGGATTCCATTACACACGAAATAAAAATAAATAAAATAGGCAAAAATAAAAACAAACGGATCAGTCTCTATTGACCCTAAGGTATTAGGTTTACATCTTACTTAAATCCTAATTGAACCTAAGGTAATCACGAGTGGCGCGGCCCATAAGCCTTGACCACGTGAAACCTTAATCCATTATTGGGCTTTAATAAATAGATTAGGGTTTAGTCTTGAACATATATGAAAACCCTAGATAACATGACAACTCATAAGTTTTTTTATTAATCAATAGAGAAATTATAATAATATTCAAAATGAATAAATTTATACCTTAGTCTACTATAAATACTTTTCTTTACAAAGATTATTTAAAACCATATTCAAAAACCGTTTTGAAAATTAAAATAGTCGCCTTATATATCGCAGCTCAAAAGTTATAGTAAGTTCACCTATAACTTTGAGCTAGGTAAGTAAGGTTATAGTAAAATAATAATAATACTACTTCCCAAAATTACTATTAAAATTACCGTTATTCAACGACGACTTATATTACAAAATCTTCCTGGAGATCTTCAGTATGTTGATCATCACTTTATTCAAATCACGAGCTCTTCATTTTGAGCTCCACAAGCTTCTTTAAGACTTCGTCTTTGATCTTGAGCTTGATAATCATTAAAGTTATAGTAGAAACACCTATAACTTTACTTCAGCAGTTCCAAAGTTATAGTATAGTAGCCTATAATGTTTCTTCACCTTTGCTTCACCTTTGCTTCACATATCACCAAGTTTATAGCTAAACAAGCTATAACTTCAGGTACCAAATCATGCTTAATCTAACCAAGACTAAACAAGCGATTACATGCACAAGCATATATCTTATAGAGTAAATTAATAATTACTCCCTTGTAAGATTCACTTTTCTAAATTTACTCCCTTATAAGTTGTTTTGCTAAAATTACTCCCTAAAATTACACTTTTATCAAAAATTGCTTCAAAAGTCCATTTTAAGTAATTTATTTTATCTATTTTTGAACTTATTTCGTTTGTGCATTAGCCAATCTATACTTTGAAAGGTAAAATTATGTAGACAAATGGAGGGAGAGTTAAAAAACAGACAAAATAAGTGACTTAAATTGAAATTTGAAGCAATTTTTGATAAAAGTGCATCTTTAAGGGAGTAATTTTAGCAAAACAATTTATAAGGGAGTAAGTTTAAAAAAGTGAATCTTATAAGAGAGTAATTATTAATTTACTCTATCTTATACAAACATACTTGTCATTATCAAAACATAATCATATAATTATATGGTTCAACAAAATGGTCTAATTTTTTAAGAGATTATTAGCTTGTCTAACGTTGTGCCCCTTGCTGGAAAACAATCCCTTGGCCTGACCCGACCTATACATGAGAAATTGGGCCCAAAAAATAACCCGACCTTATTTACAGCTGAGGGCTTAATCTTTGTCTAAAGTAATCCAAATAACCCAGCCTCTTTATTGTTAGAAAAATACCGAATGAATCACTGCTTATTTATGTTGATCATGCCGCAAAACTTTCAAATACGAAATTTTACTTCCTCCCTCCCGGTTAATTGTTGTCCTTTAATTTTGTCACAAAGACCAACGAAATAGTGGGGGAGCATTCGTGGTTCCACTTAGTGAATGACAAGTGGACAATAGTTCCATTGGGTGATCTAATTACTCATAGAAAACCTTCCTAATATAGAAAGGATAACAATTCACTAAGACACCTAAAAAGAAATAGGATAACAATTGACCGGGACGGAGGGAGTAATGATTAATAATTATAACTATTGACCAAGTTCTCACTACTTTGAACCTTTATCCCTTCCTTTGGTATCAGGTTGCTCTTAAAAACCTCTAGAAAGGATTGGTTCCCAAACGTTCTCGGATTCAGGTAAATATCTTGTCTATTGAGTCTAAAGAATTTCTTTGCATGGGTGAATACATTAAATGGTTGAATTAGGTCTTAAGATTTGAGTCTGAAGAGTTTCTTTGCAGGGGTGAATACATTAAACGTTCTCGAATTGGTTCCCAAACGTTCTCGGATTCAGGTAAATAACATTTGCCTCCTAATTATCTGTCTTACCACTGACATTTAGTTCATTTTGAGTATGAATACATGTTTGGTTCACTACATCGTTTTGAACTGTCTCTGAATCGGTTTTATTTTGTTTCTTGCCCTTTCCTTTCCTTTGTTGCATTGGTTTGTTTCATGTCCAATACCTTGGTATTTGGTACGTTTTACGTGGCTCCATTACTGGAAATGTTTTGACCAAATTTCAATTCCACCATCGTCTTAGCATACCCAAGCCTAGTCTTAATTATTAAATAGGATTATCCCATTTAATGAAATTTCATACAAGACCTGCTATCTTAACCAACCATGATTCCCAAAATTTCATACGTACATTACAAAGCTTAATCCATGTAGGAATAACCTAAACATCGTCCTTTGTCAGTTCTATGTCATGTTGCCAAGGCTTTACAATCATATTTTTATCTTCAAATATATAATGGCCCATACTTAACACCTTCTATTTCAGTGCCATGGCTTTAAATCTCACAAGGAAGATTCCAAACACCTTCTCGGATTTCCGAGCCATAATTGCATAGAAATCAATCAATAAAAGCAATCCCTAGAAGAGCAGGGCAACCGCTTTTTCGTTTAGTGTAAACATCGTTGAAACTATTGTATGAGCTTTTATACATATAATACTAAATGGTATATAAAATTTATGTATTTATGTCACTCACTGAATTTACTAATTTTTGGTTTATGTACATAGTACTCTGTATCAAATTAAATGTAACAAATTTTACTAAGTAAGAAACTCATTACATATGCAACAAGAACTAAAATCACATAAATTATATGTTGTCCATTACAATGATGTTCTTAATTATGTAAAAATTAAAGACAACATTTCAAATTCTAATAGGAATTTATACCTACTCTTTCTAATTATTAGAAAATAGAAATTACTCTAGTTAAATAGCCTTCACAATGTCTTAACATGGTCAATTTTACAGAATTAGAGAAAGTATAATAAGATATAGATTTTGTTTTGTCGAGTACCTTTTTGTATACCCTCGTTGGCATGAAGGTACCTTTTATATAATCGAGAAAAACAAATTGAAGAACTTATTTTTCTCTTTAATCATTTACTTGAAATATATATTTACACTAAACTAACCCATAATACTTATAATTGCAATTAAACTTATATTAACAATTGTTAATCACATCATAGTTTCTCATCGTAGACTAATTCAACAAGAGAAAAAAAAAATCAAAGAAGCAATATGCCCAAATTTACCTATATGTCAATTTAGATGGAATTTTGACTTTTTTTTAACTGAAATTATCACTTGGTACTTGTTAACAAACGAAATTCAAACTTTAAATACCTTTGGGTAGAAAAAATAAATTTGATACTTCGTGTTAACGAGGTTAAATGTTTGGTACTTCCTAACGTAAAAATCCAAAAAAGTATATTAAAATAAAGAATTGGAATTCCTCAGCTTATTATGGTGGACACATATGACATACCAAACCTTTTGTGAAGAATAAATATCATATTGTGGTTTGGACCCAACATGGTAATCATAGTTAATATGAAAGTAATTGTTCGGCTTACCCTACCGGGTGCCTCCTGACTGATATTTATATGTAATATAAATAGTACAATTACCAAACTACCCTTATACATTATTACGCCCCCTTAATACGTAAGGGAGGAGGACGACCAGACAGATTGTCTCTAATATATAAGAAATGTTGTAAAGACAAACCCTTTGTAAAAATATCGGCTAACTGAAATTTAGTAAGAACATACTCGACAACCAAATCACCATGAGCAACACGCTCACGAACAAAATGATAATCAACAGTAACATGCTTAATACGATCATGAAGAACTGGAGTAGCACTCATATACTTTGAAATTATGTTGTCACATTTCTGTGGAGAATGTACTAATTTGTCAAGACATTGTTAGACTATACAAAAGGATATCTGCCTCTCCTCGGTACCTCATCAAAATCGATTTAAGGAAAGCCTATGATACTGTTGAATGGGCTTTCTTGTACTAGATGCTTCATGCAATACATTTCCCTGAGACCTTCATTGACAAGATAATAACATGTGTTACTTCACCTTCATACTCTCTTACTCTTAATGGGAGTTCTTTTGGGTTCTTTAAAAGGACAAAGAGGGCTCACGCAAGGAGACCCTCTTTCGGAATGTGGGTTCTTTTGGGTTCTCTTCACTTTGTGTATGGATTATCTGTCAAGGATTCTGAATGTGGTGGGCAGACACGAAAGCTTTAGGTATCATCCTTTATGTGGCCCTCTTAAGCTGAATCACTTGCTTTTTGCTGATGATTTATTGCTCTACTCTAAAGGTAATGCTACCTCTATTATGTGGATGTTGCGTGCTTTTTCTACTTTTTCTTCTGCTTCTAGTCTCTGCCTTAATGGAGATAAGTCTAGCATGTATTTTAATGGTGTCCCAAATGCTGTCATGGAAGACATAATGCTCATTTCTGGATTCACTAAAGGAGAGTTGCCTTTTAGATATCTTAGGGTCCCTATATCCTCCAAGAAGCTCACTTAAAATGAAGGCATGAAATTGACAGACAGAATTACCTCAAAAATAAGATCTTGGGGCACTACAACAAACTGACACTTGGGCCACGATTTATGCCACGAAAATTGATAATTCGTGGCTTAATTTTGCTTAGCCACGGGAAAAAATTCTTTCAATAATTTAGAATAATTTTATGCCACGGAAAAAGCTTTCCCGTGACAAAAAGTCATTTGCGCCACGAATTTCGCAACAACCGTGGCTAATAATTAACTTAGCCACGAACTATATCAGACCCGTGGCGAAAGTATATCTAGCAACGCCTTGTTCCGTGGCAAATATTTTTTTTAGCCACGACATACATCTTGTCCGTGGCAATGCATTTGCTTAGTCACGAATTAAGAAACACCGTGGCTAAATCTCTCAAGATTTGAATTAAGATATATTTATGTTAAGTAATACGTAAATCTTGTTATTTTAAAAAAAAAATACAGATGCTAATGACATTTAGACAAATATAGATAATACCAATGTACATTTAGATATAATTTTTTTAAAATATTTGATTATTTAATAAAAAAAATTGGTATTCTCTTATTTTATCTAATAAGATTGAAAATTTTGTAAAATTATATACAAAATTTGGTATTGTTTTTTATTTTATTAGAAATAAGAATTTGTAATCGTTTTATTTCATAACAAAGATAATTTAAAAATCTATCTAAATAAATATTTATGTTTATGAAAATTGTGAATTTATGTCAATTTGTTTTATTAATTTTAATTTAAAATTTATAATATTGAAAAATATTCATAAAAGGGTTTCTCACGTTTAAAAGTTTATCATATTAAATTAAATAAGTTTGTTATTTATTATCTCTACTTTAGAAATCAAAACCTAATATATTATGAAACTATCTCATTCAAAAATTGATGTATAACTTTATTTTTAATAATTTTATAAAAAAAAAAAGATGAAATAAACTTTGGTCAATGTTTGAGACAAAAAAAACAAAAGAGAAGTAGATAAAAAAAAATGATTAAATAGTATAAGTTCGCTAAAAATGAAAATAAAAAATAATTTTTAACAAATTAATAAATCAATAAAGAAAAGAAAAAAATATGTTGAAAATAAGCGATTACAGGGTACGTTGAAAATATGTTGAAAATAAGCGATCAGTAATTAAAATTAGTTTTATAAATAATATAAATTTTTTGAATAAATAATCGATCAAGTATAATAAGAAATGAGTTTAGAAAATAGTAAGTTGGAAGTTACTTTCTTTTGTAATCATTTTTTTTTTCTAAAATTATACAATTATAATTTTTTAAAATTACTCGTGTAAAATACACTTTGATCAAAAATTGATTACAAATGCAATTCAGATGACTTATTCTAACTGGTTTTGAACTTATTTGACATTTGTCTAAATAATCATACGTTTCAAAATTTAAATTGGTTAAGTGACAAACGAATTAAGTTGAAACAAAGACGGAGTAACATAAAATTTTGGAGTTGATCGAGAAACAGCTCTTTTTTTTATTAAAGTGTGCTTTAAAAGAGTTATTTTAGTAAATGTGTTTATAAGAAATATTTATAGAAACTGAATTTTAAAAAAGAGTAATTTCATATTTACGCTTTAAAAAAATGGAAAAAAATAAGAAATTCTATTGTTTGACAATTGTTTTTATTTTTTGGCATAAAGTCACTACTTTTTGGTTAACAGTTGTAAAAATTATTTTTTTATTTTTTATTTTTAAAAAAGAATAATTTCTCACGTCTTTTTGCGTAGGAAAAAAATGAAAAGATTGGTAAAAAAGAAAATAAAATTAGAATGTCGCTAAAATAAGGGAAAAGACGATAACCTGATTAAATTACCTTCTTGAGAAAATATTTTTGTTGATTTTGGCAAAAAAACGACTCAAAATCATTAACCGGGAACTCAACATTAAAAACTAAAGTGTTTTAGCCAAAATAATGTATTTTTCACCAAAAATATTTAAATTAAGTAACACTTTTATCTTCGATTGATAGTTAATATAGTTTTTGAAAGACAACAATCATTTTAAAAGGATTCAAAGTTCTATTTAAATCAACAAATGTTAACTTTAATGTTTGCAAGGTCATCATAAAAACTCCACAGTTAAGCGTGCTCAGGTGAGATTAGTCATTGGATGGGTGACCTCCTGGGAAGTTTCTCCGATGTGTATAAGTGTATTATTGGTGACACGAAATGACGTTTGAATAAATTAACTTATCTAGCAAATCAAGTATACGGCCCAGCATAATTCAATATGTGAAAAATATTTGGTTGTGAAAAAAATAATAATATTTTTCATTATATTTATTTATTTTATATATATCTCGTTAGCCACGAGAATTATTTTTAGCCACGAGAATAAATTTTTAGCCACGGGAGTTATTAGCCATGGGAGAAGCCGTGGCTATATATTGAAATTTAGCCACGATATTGTTTTTCCCGTGGCTATCAGTTAACTACGGCCACTTGGGCCACGAAAGGTATTCCCGTGGCAAAATGTTTTAGCCACGAAAATTTAGCACTTGCGCCACGAATTTTATCGTGGCCCAAGTGCTAAATTATTGTAGTGGGGGACCAGGAACTTATCTTTTGCTGGCAGGTTAGCCCTCATCAATTATGTACTTAATAATCTGCACTCATACTGGTCAGCCATTTTTCTAATTCCTAATGGTATTATAACAAAGATTGAATCTATATGTCGTGATTTCCTTTGGGGAGGCAAAGACTCTTACTTGAAAACTCCCAAGGTTCATTGGCATAAATGTTGTTCTCCTAAGGAAGAGGGTGGTTTGGGAATAAAAAATACTAAACTCTGGAACAAAGCTATGCTTGGTAAGTACACTTGGTGGATCACTAATAAGAAAGATCATCTTTAGGTAAGGTGGATCAAGCATGTTTATTTAAAAGGCACCCGTTGGACTAGCTCTGTCGTCCCTCCTTTATACTGCAGTTGGTCATGGAAAAAGATCGCCCACACTATGAATGTTTTCAAGAATGCTTATACCAGTAACACTTGGTTATGAACTGATAAACCTTATACTGTGGCTGAGGGGTATAATTGGTTGAGATGTTCTCAGGCTAAAGTTCAATGGAGATATATATGTTGGAGTCCTTGCAATGTCCCAAAATGGTCCTTTATTTTCTGGACTATCAACATGAAGAGATTACGAACTAGAGACAAACTGAGGAATATGGGTATTACTCAAGATATCACTTGCCCTATTTGTGGAATAGCAGCTAAAAGTCATGAGCATTTATTCTATTAATGTCAATTCAGTACTCATTACATCAATATCTGATATCAAAAACTGCAAGTGGGCTTTCTTTCTACCAGCTTAGTGTAGTCGAGCAAGCAAGGCAGATGAAGATCTTTGGTGCAAAAGCGTATCATAATATCAACCCAGGTTGGTGTTCCTTATCATATATGGCAAGCACGAAATAGAGCTCGAATAGAACTTCAAGTTATTCACCCCGAAGTCCTTGTGAATCTGGTCATGAAAAGCGATATTGACAGATTTAGGAGTAAGAATCTGACTCCTGTATCGACTCGTGATACTCAATGGATTCAAGCAATTCATATGTAATTTGTTTTTTTTATGATTCTCCTTGTATTGAGTGGAAAATTGTACTGTTCATTTTGATATCAATATACTTACCTTTTACAAAAAAAATGTTATCACATTTCAACAAAACTGGAAGACGAAGTTTGATGCCAAGATCAATTAAAATTTTTTGAAACCACAAAGTTTCAGCCACAGTATAAGCAAGAGCGTGATATTTTGCCTCGGTAGATGACTTCGAAACAATAGGTTGTTTCTTAGAACGAAAGGAGATTAAATTAGGACTGAGAAAAGCTTCATAACCTGTCGTAAAACGCGAACTATCAAGACAGCTTGCCCAATCAGCATCAGAATAGGCCACCAGAAGTGTAGCCGCCGCAGGTTTTCCAGTCTTGAGTAACAAGCCATATTCCAAAGTACCTAACAAGTACCTGAAAATTCTATGTACGATATGAAGATGAGTAGTACGGGGAGCATGAATAAATTGGGAAACCACATGCACAACAAAGGCAATATCAGGACAAGTCATAGTCAAATACTACAAAGCACCTACCATACTCCGAAACTCAGTAGGATCTGCAAGGAGCTCGCCATGTGTGACAACCTTCGCGAATGCGGAAATATAAAACATTCAAGCATGTGAAATAATATGCGGAAATACGGTATTTTAAAAACCTTTAAACATGCAAGATATATAACACGAGGAGTGTCAAAATATTACAAACTAAATACGAAATACAACAAAGAGACGGGGTCTCTTAAAATGTTAGCAAAGAACAAGTGTTTAGCAAAACTAGCTAATATCGTCTAGAGGTGAAACTTCCACGGACAACGCCCGCTAGCTCACACCCGAACCCAAAATAGTCAAAGCAAAAAGCCATCCAATGCAAGCAACCTGTTCATTCATGAAAAACATGAACGCCACAATCAGTGGGGAGTAACTCCGGGTTCTCCCAGCCATATCACATTAAACGTACATAGAATGAAATACAAAAGTAAAATCATGCATATATAGATATACATGTGAGATACGATAAGAATAGATAGGCAATTCTATAGATAATGATAAGATCATGTGGAAATCAAATCCGAAACCATCATGTTATTCAAAGACTCGAGGAAGACACTCTTAGGCAACCGAATACGCTCACTAGGGCTTGCATCTCACCGTTAGCGGTATAAGGTTGATAAGATTGAGACTCGACAGACAAACCAAGTCAAGTCATGCGATGATCACAATAAATCCAACATATTATCATCCATTCACGAACCAAGACATAGCCGTTGTCCAATCATGCAATGACCATGAACAATATCATGAAATCACGCATTCAAAGACGACACAAGACGAAACCTCTCACGGTAAATGAAACGCACTAGCATCGTGTACATGGCAAGTATGATTAAAAGGCATCCACGGGATCACATTTTCCTGAACTCATACGCGATGCTTACATTTCGCCTATGTAGACTAATTTCCTCCTGGTATGACGACGATATAAATACCCGGTCCTAGTCTAAATCTAGCCAGAATCCCGAAATCACATTTTCCGGTTCGACATGCGATCACGTTTCGCACCCAAGACTCGGTATTACAAAGAAAACGCCGAGTACCCACATTCTCGGTAAATCAATTCACGAAAGAGGCGGAAAATGAGCTCAAGCCTCATAACATGCGGTACGCTACATGCAAATAACACCACCTCGCAATTACACAACATTTGACGGCCGGGTCGATCAACGCAATGCGTTCAACTCCCAACAACGTCGTCGTATGCCCACTAACACATGCATTTAAGCAGTAGGATACCTCTCCGTTCCGACATTCCAGCCTTACGAACGGGAAGGTAGCCAAGGGAATGAGAGTACAAAGCACAAGACAAAATAGTGCTCAAACCGTATCATTTGTAAAAACCGACTCAAAGTGGGAACATACCAAAAACCGTCACAAAACATGAGAATAGGGAATCATATAAGTTTAAATATGATAAACATGAGTCAATACATGATACATAAGCATTAGAACAAGTTTATGAAGCATAATGAATAAAAACATAGATCACCTCTCCAAAACAACTTTGTTTGGAAACCAACGAAAACAAGGGTCCACTTCAAACGGTCATAACTAGAGTTATATATATGGGAATTCAGAAATTCCAAGTGGAGGTGATAGCTTAACCTCTTAGGGTTCCAACGAGATGTCACACGCCCAAAACAAGCAAGTAACGAAGGCGATATGATCATTTTACGAAAAGGGGTCAGTGCAGGAAAATTTCTGTTGGCAGCGTATGACGCAGCCTGCGTCACCACGACGCAGCCTGTGTCCCACGACGTAGCCTGCGTCCCACGACGCAGCCTGCGTCCTTCACGGGTTTCAAGGACGATCAAAAATCAACATGTTATCAACAACAAAATCCTCATTTATCATCACAAATCATCAATTCTCATATCAATTAACAACTAACAACAACCAACAACAACAACACAAGTCCTAAGCATACTAACCATAAACTAAATACGGTTTCTATCCTAGAAATCACATAAAACACGTAAATGATATCGAGTAACCCTTCACCGTTACCTTTAAGCGTCTTTACTAATCGTCAAGCTCCTCTTCAATTAGAAAGTAGTCCTTTGTCGGGATCTTGGAGGTCACCACCTACAAATAGATCATAAAAGATGAATAAAATTCATCTTGAGAAAGACGGAAAGTTTGAAAAGCGAGAAAGGCGATGATTTTAATATCAATACGGATAGAGGAAGGTAAGGGGAGAAGAATGAGACGAACTTACGTGAATTCTATCAAGTAACGAATGAGCTAGGATGAATCAATGATCGAAAAAGCTATGGAGGCAAGGGTTTGATATTTGCTTAAGGAAGAAGTAAGGGTTTTGGTTTATGATGAATGAAATAGGTTAAAAGAGTATGAGTGGAATATAAGGGAAGAAAAGTCAATAAAAGTCAAACTCGCCTTAAGACGGGATTTTCATGGAATCTCGCGGAAATTCCAAATACGAATTCGGAAATTCTAAATTCGACTCAGAACATACAATTCTAAATTAAAACTTAAATTTGCTGAAAAGATTTCGTAAAATATTTCTACTAGAAAACTAGGGTACATTTCCGGGTGTTACAATCACCCCACCTTTTAAAAAGTTTCGCCCTCGAAACTTGAGGAAAATAAATAATACCTTACTAAAAAAGACTCGGATATTTACTACGCATAGAAGCTTCCGTTTCCCAAGTCTCTTCTTCGACATTAGCACTTCTCCACAAGATTTTCACCAAAGGAACTACTTTACTTCTCAACTTTCTATCCTTGCGATCTAGGATACGGATCGGCTTCTCCTCAAAGGATAAATTCGGTTCAAGCTCGGGCAATTCAACTTGAAAGACATGGCTTGGATCACTAACATACTTTCTCAATTGAGAAACATGGAATACATCATGACCCTTAGCCAAATTCGGGGGCAAATCCAACTTGTAAGCAACGGCACCAATCCTTTTCACAATATCAAAGGGTCCAATGTATTTCGGGCTCAATTTACCCTTAACACCAAACCTTTTAACACCCTTCATAGGAGACACCTTCAAGAATACTTTATCACCAACCTCAAACTCTAACGGCCTTCTTCGGATATCGGCATAAGACTTTTGACGGTCTTGAGCGGCTTTCATTCTATCACGAATAACCTTCACATTATCAATGGTTTCAACAAGAACATCGGGGCCTAAATCACGATTGTCACTCAATTGATTCCAACATTTAGGACTCCGACATTTCCTTCCATAAAGAGCTTCATATGGAGCCATCTTGATAGATGCATGATAGCTATTGTTGTAAGAAAACTCTACCAACGGTAAGCTCTTTTCCCAACTAGAACGGAAAGTCAAGAGACAAGCCCTAAGCAAGTCTTCTAAAGTCTGAATAGTCCTCTTCAGTTTGACCTCCCGTAGCGGCAAAAAATGAAATGCAGTACTCATCAACAACTTACTACCCATGGCCTATTGCAAAGCTTTCCAAAATCTCGAACAGAATCTCGGATCTCGGTCGGATATAATCTCCATAGGAACACCATGGTATCTAACAATTTCATCAACATAAGCCTTCGCTAAACGATCTAAATTCCAAGTTTCTTTGATCGGAATAAATCTGGCACACTTGGTCAATCGATCAACAACAACCCAAACAGCATCTTTACCTCCAACGGTCCTCGGCAAAGCCATAACAAAATCCATAGAAATAGATTCCCACTTCCATAGCAGAATATCCAACGGTTGTAGCAATCCACCGGCCCTCTTGTGTTCAATCTTCACTTGTTGGCAAGTAAGACATCTTCCAACATAAGATACAACATCACCCTTCAAGTTCGGCCACCAAAACTGTAGCTTCAAATCCTTGTACATCTTATCACCTCCGGGGTGAATAGAATAAGGGGAAAGGTGAGCTTCATCAAGAACTCGCTTCCTCAAATTAAGAGCATTAGGAACAAATAAACGACCATGGAAACGAAGAACACCTTCATTATCAAATTTGAAATCTTTACCTTTACCTTCAAGACGTTTGGCTTGGATAGACTTGTAGGTAAGATCATCAACTTGGCTTTCGTGGATTTCACGTAGAAAACAGGCTCGACAATCATAGCCCCAACATGAACAAATCCACGCTCTACGAATTCCAAACTCAACCTTCGAAACTCGGCACAAAGATCAACTGGTAATACATGCAAAGCATTCAAAGCATGAGAAGCCTTCCTACTAAGAGCATCTGCAACAACATTAGCCTTCCCTTCATGGTACAACAACTCAAAATCATAATCATTCACATATTCCAACCATCTTCTTTGCCTCATATTCAACTCTTTTTGAGTAAATATGTACTTCAAACTCTTGTGATCGGTGAAGATACGACAATGAACTCCAATTAGGTAATGTCTCCATACTTGCAAAGCATGAACAACAGCGGCCAATTCTAAATCATGAGTAGGATAGTTCACTTCATGAACTCTCAACTGCCTTGAAGCATAAGCCACCACCTTCCTATTTTGCATAAGAACACAACCCAATCCCAATTTAGAAGCATCACAATAGACATCAAAGTCTAATCCATCTTCAGGCAAAGTCAACACCGGAGCGGTAGTTAACCTCTTCTTTAACTCTTGAAACGCTGCTTCACAAGCTTCATTCCATAGGAATTTAGTTTCCTTCTTCAATAACTGAGTCATAGGTCTAGCAAGCTTTGAGAAATCCTTAACAAATCGTCGGTAATAACCAGCTAAACCAAGAAAACTTCGAATCTCTCTAATATCAGTCGGACTCTTCCAATCAACAACGACCTCAATTTTTGAAGGATCCACCATTACACCTTCTTTTGAAATCACATGCCCAAGAAAGGACACTTTAGGTAACCAAAATTCACACTTAGAGAACTTAGCATACCACTTCTGTCGACGGAGAACACCCAAAATAATCCTCAAATGAATAGCATGCTCTTTTTCAGACTTGGAGAAAATAAGAATATCATCAATGAATACCACCACACACTTGTCGAGATACTCACTAAATGTGCGGTTCATTTGATCCATAAAGATAGCAAGAGCATTCGTCAATCCAAATGGCATTACCTTGAATTCATAATGACCATACCTCGTACTAAAAGCGGTCTTTGGAATATCAACATCTCTAACCGGAATTTGATGATAACCGGATCTCAAATCAATCTTTGAAAAAGTAGAAGCACCCTTTAATTGATCAAACAAATCTTCAATTCTTGGTAAAGGATACCTATTCTTGATTGTAATCCGATTCAATTCACGATAATCAATACACAACCTCATAGAACCATCCTTCTTCTTCACAAAAAGAACGGGAGCACCCCAAGGCGAGGCACTTGGTCGAATAAAACCCTTTTCAATCATATCATCCAACTGTTTCCTTAATTCTTTCAATTCAGACGGAGCCATACGATAAGGAGCTTTGGCAATGGGTCCAGAACCAGGAACAAGATCAATAGAGAATTCAACATCTCTCTCGGGAGGAATCCCGGGCAAATCTTCGGGGAATACATCAAAGAATTCTCGAACAATAGGCACATCTTCAATACTTGGCAAAAAGGTAGTTGAAGAAGTCACAACACACAAGAATGCTTGGTGACCCTTTCTAACCATACTTACCAACCTCATAACGGAAATTAAAGACACACCTTTACGGGGATGAGATCCCTTATAGGTTATTCTAACCCCTAAAGGACTCTTTAAATAAATCTTTTGATCACGACACTCGAACCTAGCATGATACATTGCTAGCCAATCAATACCTAATATTATATCAAACTCTCCTAGAGGGAATTTAAGGAGATTAGCGGGAAAGATAGAACCCGCAATAGATATTGGTACACTTGGATAAAGGGTTGAACAAGAGATAATATCTCCAGATGGTAAGGATATGGGAGTATCCTCACTATATGTAGGCTTGATAGATAGTTTACTAGCATAGGTCGATGACACAAAAGACATTGAAGCACCTGTGTCAAATAAAATAAGACACGGTTGCTCTAAGATTGAGAACATACCCGTAATGATCTCAGGATGAGCATCGGCTTCAGCACGGCTCATGACAAAGATTGAACCCTTAGGTTTAGGAGGAGGAGGGGGAAACTTTCGATCGGGGCAATCCTCGTAACGATGACCACCCTTTTGACAAAAGTAACAAAGATAAGGTCGGTTGGAACACGGCACACCGGGATGGTGTGGAAGTCTACACCGGTTGCAAAAGTGACCTTGAGCTTGAGGAGTATAGGGCTTATGAGCCACATTTGAAGTAGCTCTAGGAATAAAAGGAGAAGGATTTCTTGCATTTGCATTGGAAGAAGGATTAAACCTCCTCTTGTTAGCATAGGAATTAGAAGAAGACGGAATAAACGGCCTCTTCCCAAAAGCATTCGGCCTAGGAGCATAAGAAGAAGAGGGATTATTCATTAAAGCTTCATCCCTAATAGCCTTCATTGAATTTTCGGCCCACAAGGCATCATCATAAAGATCTCCAAAGGAATTGGTATTCCTTCTCACTTTGCTTTGAAGAACGGCACTCAACTTGTTACGGTAATAGAATGCACGGTCTTCATCATCTCGGATAAGCCTCGGCGCAAAATGAGCGAGCTTATTAAACTCTGTAGTAAACTCTTGAGCTGATAAGTTGCCTTTTTTAAAATCGATAAACTCTTTAAGCCTTTGCTGTTTAAGCTCTTTAGGATAAAATCTACCCTCCACAAGAGCTTTAAAGCAAGCCCAGTTAAAGTCCTCTTCAAGAACAGCAGTGGCACTTGTGATAGCCCACCAGTTGTCGGCTTCCCTCACCAGAAAGTGCTTTGCGATCCTAACCTTGTCCTCTTCTCGGGCTTGGTATAGATCGAACTGTTTCTCCATCTCACGGAACCAATCGGATAGCTCCGTAGGGTCCGGTTCTCCACCATATGGTATGATTTTACTCATTGCAATTCGTCCAGCTACCCATGCATAGCCACCTTGATGGTTTTCTTCCCTTCTTGGGGGAACTTGGTTGTCATTAGCTAAAGCTGCATCTTGCTGATTTTTCAGCACTTGAGTAAGAGCTTCCATCATAACATTCTCAGCTAATCGCGGTCTAACCATCTTCATAAGAAACAAAAACAAATCAAGTAACTCCTATCAATTAGCATAAACAAATAGACTACCAAGTAAAGTCCTTAACTTCTACCCAACTCTCATTTATTAGTTTAAGGTCAAGTAGTTAAAGTTAGGGTTCACGTGTGTGCGTCGGGAGCGATAAAAAGCTCCGATACCAACTGTGACAACCCTCGCGAATGCGGAAATATAAAACATACAAGCATGTGAAACAATATGCGGAAATACGGTATTTTAAAAACTTTTATACATGCAAGATAGATAAAACGAGGAGTGTCAAAATATTACAAACTAAGTACGAAATACAATAAAGAGACGGGGTCTCTCAAAATGTTAGCAAAGAACAAGTGTTTAGCAAAACTAGCTAAAATCGTCTAGAGGTGAAACATCCAGGGACAACGCCCGCTAGCTCACACCCGAACCCAAAATAGCATAAGCAAAAAGTCATCCATGCAAGCAACCTGTTCATTCATGAAAAACATGAACGCCACAATCAGTGGGGAGTAACTCCGGGTTCTCCCAGCCATATCACATTAAACGTACATATAAGGAAATACAAAGTAAAATCATGCATATATAGATATACTGTATTTTTACGATAAGATAGATAGTCAATCCAATATATAATGATAAGAGCATAAGAATTAACAGACCGAATCCACATGTGATACAAAGACTCGGGAAGACACTCTAGGCAACCGAATACTCTCACTAGTCTTTGCATCTCACCTAATAGCGGTATAAGTTTGATAAGAATGAGACTCGACAAACAAACCATGCCAAGTCATGCGATTACCATGAATAAATCCATCATGTTATCATCCATTCCAACAACCCAATACATAGACGGTGCCCACTCATGCAATGACCATGAATAATATCATGAAATCACGCATTCAAGAACGACGACACAAGACGACATCTCTCACGGTAAATGAAACGCACTAGCACCGTGTACATGGCAAGTATGATTAAAAGGCATCCACGGGATAACATTCCCTGAACACGCATACACGATCACATTTCGTATATTTGACTAAAAGTCCTCCGTAGGAAACGACGATATAATCAACCCCGGTCCTGTCTAAAATCTTAAATCTAAATCGGCCCCATATCCGGAAATCGCATTTTCCATTCGCCATGCGCTAAAAACGTTTCGCATCCAAGAATCGTCAATCATCTGACGCCCGAGTAACCCCCATTCGGTACAAACATTCACGCAAGGGCGTAAAAGAGCTCAAGCCTCATAACTTGCGGTACGCTACATGCACATAACACCACCTCGCAAGTATACAACATTTGACGGCCGGGTCGATCAACGCATAGCGTTCAACTCCCAACAACGTCGTCATATGCCCACTAACACATGCATTTAAGCAGTAGGATACCTCGCCGTTCCGACATTCCAGCCTTACGAACGGGAAGGTAGCCAAGGGAATGAGAGTACAAAGCACAAGACAAAATAGTGCTCAAACCGTATCATTTGTAAAAACCGACTCAAAGTGGGACATAGCAAAAACCGTCACAAAACATGTGATACAAGCTAATCAAATATCATATATCCAAAATATGAATATTATAAGTCACTACGTAAAATTATACGATAAACGGATCATGCGAACTATTATAAATTACGAGTTTTAGAAATTTTATGAAAAACATACAGCCGTGTTCCTGGCCGGTCAGGGGACCGGCGGCCGGTACCCCGGCTCAGAGCACAAGGCAAAAACCAAAAATCATAGAAAACAGGGTATTGTGTTCCAGGCCGGCATAGTGACCGGCGGCCGGTACACCGGCCAGGAGCACCTATATACAAAATTCCAAAATTCTCAAAGTTGTTACTGATGTGTTCCCAGCCGGTGGGCAGACCGCCGGCCGGTCGACCGGCAGGGAGCACCCCTTCATCCGTGAGCCTTCATTTCTTATCCAATTCATTTCAATTCTCAAATATACTTCTAATAATCATCAACAATTAATATACATCATCAACATTCATCATATAACAACATTCATTAATCATACCATGATTCCTAAGCTTCTAATCGTATTCTAAATACGATTTCTAGCATATAAAGCATGTAAAACACGTAAATGATACCGAGTAACCCTTTACCGTTACCTTTAAGCGTCTTCACTACTCGTCAAGCTCCTCTTCAATAAGGTAATACTCTTTGTCGGGATCTTGGAGGTCACCACCTACAAATAGATCATAAAAGATGAATAAAATTCATCTTGAGAAAGACGGAAAGTTTGAAAAGCGAGAAAGACGATACTTTTAATATCAAAACGGATAGAGGAAGGTAAGAAGAGAAGAATGAGACAAACTTACGTGAATTCTAGCAAGTAACGAATGAGCTAGGATGATTCAAAGATCGAAAATATTATGGAGGCAAGGGTTTCTTAAGGAAGAAGTAATTTGATTTGTGTTTGTGTGAAAAATAGGTTAAGGGAGTGAGTGGAATATAAAGGAAAAAGTCAAGGAAAGTCAAACTCGCCTTAAGACGGGATTCTCATGGAATCTCGCGGAAATTCCAAATACGAACTCGGAAAAATTAAATTTACGATTAAAACTATATTTCACTGAAAAGTACCCGTAAAATATTTTCACTATAAAAATAGGGTACATTTCCGGGTGTTACAACTACAAACAAAACAAAATAACATAAAAGCTTTCGCTCAAACATTAAGAAATGTTTGTTGAATTAATAGTACCTCTTATGATGTCCCAATGAAACATAAATTTATTTTGTATATAATTTTGTGCCTACTTATTTTTTTGGACCATGTAATGGTAGAGAGAATTTTTATGTTGAAATTGTTAGAAATTTTACTTGCGGTCTATGATGTTATAAAAGAGGCTTAATAGATATCATGGATGTGTATAGTAACTATGGAAAATGACTCATTAGAGAAAGAAAATGATTATGAAGGATTGTTTTATGAGTTTGTTTCAAGGAAAACAAGAAGGGTGACAATTTTCAAGTAAATGTCACTAATGAAGTTAAAATGTAGAAAAGTTTCATTAGAATGGTGTAAAGATATTTTAAAATTTTAGTTATTATCAATAACAACCACAACTACCATATACTCCCCCCGGCCCGATTAATTGTTATCTATTCCATTTTGGGTGTATTAGTTAATAATTGTTATTTATTTCTGTCTTTGGTAATTTTTTTAAAAAGTGGACAAGTTGAGTAAGTAAGTAGATATGTGAGAGAAGTCTTTAATTTATCACCATATTTGTCATTTTTTTAGTCTTTGTTGCAAAAGAAATAAATAACTAATGAACGTAACAGAGAGAGTAATATATTATATTAAATAATATTCAAGGTCCTCGCTCATTTTATATCACAACATAGGTCCTTCACTTTTTTTAAACACTCTTGAAATTTATAGCTTTTTCAACCGCTAAATTAAGAGCTCTTTGACCACTTATAAAGTAAATTAACACAAGTAATGCAACTATTCAGTAAAATGAGAGAAATTAATACTTTTAGCCAAATCTTTTACCCGTCGTATAAAATGTTTAAGATTCACGGCAATAACTCATGGTTTTTTAATTAATTTAATTAAACTTTTAAATACTACTGACTAACTAACCAAATTAAAACCGACTAAAATTAACACTCTAACTTTTAATTTTATTGTTTTGACCAACTTACATAAATTTCTGAAGAACCATAAACCCAAATCCATTTGTTCAAGTTGTCACGCGATCTTGACTCATAGCCCTAGATAATGATATTAAGGATACTTAATATCCTTGTAAATATTTTCAATATATGTAATCTTTGTATATTTCCTAGTCTATATTCTTACCTTAGAAATAGGATCTTTATTATCTTATTGTTATTAGGGTTTAGTCTTATACTCTATATATACTTGTAATACTGGTTCATATCATTCAAGTTAATAATAATCATCTTCATAATCTTACATGGTATCGAGCTATCGATCAATCATCTCTTAAAAAAAATTTTACTACTCCATCATCATCATGAGTTCCTCCTCCTCTACTATTCCCAACTCCTATGAACCCCTTTCCCCCTTTCTCGTCGTCAATTTGAATCAGTGCATCAAATTGACCCCGCAAACATATCATTCCTGGACTACTCAACTGGAAGACATCTTGTTCGGGTTTGATCTTTTCAAATTCGTTGATGGCTCATATCCCTGCCCCTCACCTACCAAAACCGATGCTGAGAAGAAAGAGGTCTCGAATCCCGCTTACCATACATGGATTCGACAAGATAGGCTTCTCAAAGGCGATATATTAGGGACAATCGATCCCTCCATCACTCCTCTCCTTCTCGGTGACAAAACGTCACAAGCAGTATGGACAACTCTCCGGTCCACTTATGGTAATCCCTCTCGCAGTCACATTCATCAAATCAAGGATCGCCTCAAGTCGATATCCAAAGGCGACAAGGCTGCTACTGTCTATATGCAGAAAATTCGTACCTGTACGAATGAATTGGCGCATCTAGGCAAACATCTTGATGCGGAAGACATTATTGGTCAGGTAATTGACGGTCTTGATTACACCAAATACAAACCCGTAATTGACGCGGTACGTGCTCGTGACACTCTTATTTCTTTTGACGCTTTCCATGAAAAATTGTTGCATCACGACTTAACCTATAAACCCGAGACCCATAACCCCACCCTTCCTGCCTCCGTGCACTATGCCTCTCATTTCCGACGCCCTCCCTACCCCAACAACTCCCCTGGTATCTTTCCCAAACCCTAAGCCATGACCAACAATCAGTCCCCAACCCCACACCAGTCCACTTCGTCTGGCAATTTTCGTGGCCGCTGTCAATAGTGCCACAAATTAGGCCACTACGTTGAAGTGTGTCGTGACTTTAAACGTAGATTTCCAACCATCCAATTCCCTCCCATCCCCGTTACAATAATCAACCCCAAGCCCATACTGCCACTGCTGTCCAACCCACTGACCAGTCCTCGTATCTCCTGGATAGTGGTGCTACACACCATATCACTAGCGACCTCAACAACCTTGCTCTTCACAATGCGTATGATGGTGTCGATGATCTGATTATAGGAGATGGGTCCTCACTCTCAATTGAAAATACAGGTTCTTTCTTCTACTCTCATTCTAATCTCACTTTACAATTTAAAGACGTTCTTCATGTTCCCTCTATTTCTTGCAACATTATTTCTATTCCCAAACTTTGTTCCGACAATAATGCTTTTGCTATTTTTTCTCCTTGCCTTATAAAGGATATCACCACCGGGACAACTCTACTTCAAGTAATCAAGCGGAACGGTCTGTTTGAATGGTCCCCTTCCTCGCCTCAAGCCCACGTCAGTTCGGCCGTATCAACTGAGCTTTGGCATCATCGCCTTGGCCACCCGTCTTTAAAAGTTCTTCACAATATTTGTCGTCTAGCTAAATTTTCTTTTACAAATTCTGCATTTGATCCGTATGATGCGTGTGCAATCAATAAAAGTCATAAGCTACCTTTTTCTGTTTCGTCCTTAAATACTACTGCTCCGCTCCAAATTATATTTTCCGATGTATGGACTTCCTTAGTTCTATTCTATGACTCATTCAAATATTATGTGATTTTTGTGGATCATTATACTAAGTACATTTGGCTTTATCTCCTTAAAAGAAAATCTGACATTGAAACCGTCTTCATGCGCTTTAAGGCTCTTGTTGAGAAATACTTTAATCGACCAATTATCCAACTTTTTTCCGATAATGGCGGCGAATATATTAAATTAACTCCAACCTTAGGTGATAACGGCATAGGGCATCTCACTTCCCCCCCTCACACGTCGCCATTTCCTTTCACTTTGTCTGACAACACATTCAAAATAAAGACATCCGAGTCCAGCACGTGCATACTTCCGATCAACTAGCGGATGCTCTTACGAAGCCATTGCCTCGACCACGTTTCATCTCCTTTTTATCCAAGATTGGTCTATCCTCCGGCTTGTCCAACTTGCGGGGGCGTATTAAGGATACTTAATATCCTTGTAAATATTTTCAATATATGTAATCTTTGTATATTTCCTAGTCTATATTCTTACCTTAGAAATAGGATCTTTATTATCTTATTGTTATTAGGGTTTAGTCTTATACTCTATATATATACTTGTAATACTGGTTCATATCATTCAAGTTAATAATAATCATCTTCATAATCTTACAAATGATCAATGAACGCTAAATGGGCAGCTTCGCAACATAAAATAAAAGATTCAGGTAAGAATAATTTGATGTTAGGGAACGCACATCACATACCATACACCATAGTAGAAAATAGAAATGACACTACTTATTCAACACAACCATGGTCCTTTTCAAGGGGTGTCCCTTCCCATACAAAACGTTGATAAGGAAGCTACCAGCCCCAATATGAAGCCTAGGGAACCGAACAGACCAAGCCATCAGCATGAAGCTTCAAAAACCTCATAAGCATGACAACCACTTTTGAATATTTGATCAAAATGACTCGTAATGACTGTCGTACAAGGCAATTACTTTTCAATTACTTGTATATTTTTAACGCTATTTTATGTGTATTTATTCTGTCAGATTTCATATACGTATTCTTATTAATAATAATATTGTGTTGTGTATTTTACATTGAGATACGTAGGTATTTTTCATACCATATACAGATATGCTAACCCAAGTGGTGGGGAGACCGTCCTCATTCTTTGCAGGAGCTCCGACATGCCAGATCTGTGGGTTCTTCGCGTGGGTCTGTGTCTGCCAGTAGGACTATGTCTGCTTCTGCTCGTCCCATGGCAGCAACTTTTGGCCGTACCAATCCACCTGTTTCTGATAATTTAGTGACATCCATTGTTGCCACTAATTCCGTTCTCGCCTCTGATCGATTAAGTGGTATGCGTTTTTGGATAATTGACACGGGAGCTTCCAACCATGTCACCGGTGATTTGTCATGGTTGGAGGATCGTCAATCGATTGCCGCTCGTCATGTTGGTCTCCCAATGGACAACGGGTTGAGTCTACAATTATGGGCTTTGTGTATATAAATGCGTCCCTTACTCTTTTTTGTGTTCTTTATGTGCCTAGTCTCACTTGTACTTTATTATCAGTTTCTCAACTTGCTTCTGATCATGACTTTCTTTTTGAATTTGCTAAAAACTCTTGTTCTATCCAGGACCGTACTTTGAGGATGATGATTGGAGTCGGTGAGCTGCAGGATGGGCTTTAATGGATGCGTGCATGTGCTAGGACAATGGGTATTCATCAAGTAAGTGACTTGGGTTCTCGTGAGCTTTGGCATCGTCGTCTGGGACATTCGTCTGATAAAGTGGTCAAGACTATTATTCCTTTTGCCAGTAGTTTCAGTTTCAATAAAAAAATTGTTTGTGATGCATGTCATTTTGCTAAACAACACCGTCATAGTTTTTGCTCTAATGAACAACATGCTTCGGATTTTTTTTATCTGATTCATTGCGATTTATGGGAACCATACAGTATTTCTTCGTCTTGTGGTGCAAAATATCTTTTGACAATAGTTGATGATTTTTCCCGTGCCACTTGGGTGTATTTGTTGATTGATAAAACATAGGTGACGAAAATGTTTATGCACTTTATCGCCATGGTCTCGACTCAATTTTCCAAATCTCTCAAACTTGTGCAAAGTGAAAATGGTATTGAGTTCAATTGTATGGCTGGTTATTTCGTCACCCGTAGTATTCATTTTCAAAAATCTTGTGTTGGCACGCCTCAGCAAAACGGTCGTGTCGAGCGTAAATATTGTCATATACTAAATTTTGCCCGAGCTCTTTTCTTTCAATCTAGTTTGCCTAAAACCTTTTGGGGTGAGTGCATTCTCACAGCTTCTTTTCTCATTAATCGTACCCTGTCTCCTTTACTTGACAATAAGACTCCCTACGAATGTTTACATGGAGTGAGTCCGTCTTACAACAATTTGCGTGTTTTTCGGTGTCTGGCATTTGCCCATAATCAAGCCTCACGGGGAAATGAAGGGGCCGGAAGTGTATTTTTCTCAGATACCCTCATGACAAGAAAGGTTGGAAATTATTTGATCTTGAGACGGAGACTCATTTTGTTTCACGCGATCTCGTGTTCCATGAAACTATCTACCCATATGCCACCAATGGTCCGACTGTCCCGTGCTCGTCTTCTTTTATTTTGCAAACCGAGCCTTTTAATGGTGTTGACGAGAGCGGGGCTATGTCGTCTCGTCCAGTAAGGGGTCCCTGGACGGGGCTGCTCCTGCTCCTAAAACCGGGTCTACCAGCGAGGTCTCGGGTAGACCTAGTGGTTGTGTCACGAGTGAGGGCACTTGCTCGGCAGAAGAGGGTGAGGCCACGATCAACAACAATGCCAATACTGATACTCTTATTGGTAGGGGTCTTCGACAAAAATTCCCTAATTCCCGTCTCCGTGGTTATATCCTCGACACCGCACGCACATCATCCTCCGATGACAGCCCATCCAACTCACCACGCTCACCAATGTCGCCCTTAGGTACACCTTACTCTCTAGCAAATTACATTGATTGTCATTCTTTTTCGGAGAAACATCGTCACTTTCTTGCATCTGTGACAACGGGCATCGAACCTTCTTCTTTTAAAGTTGTTGTCCGTGATGATAAATGGTGTGAGCCATGCCAAACGAAATAGAGGCTCTTGAACGGAATGATACATGGGAGCTCCCTGATTTTCCAATTAATAAAATAGCTCTCGGATGCCGCTGGAACTATAAAATTAAATACAAGTCCAACGGTTTTGTAGAGCATCACAATGCTCGTCTTGTCGTTTTGGGTAACCATCAGGTCGAGGGATTGGATTACGGAGAGACTTTTTTACCCGTAGTTAAAATGGTTACGATACGAACTTTCCTCGTTGTCGCCGCCGTCAAGAAATGGGAATTGCATCGTATGGATGTACATAATGCATTTCTTCATGGTGACTTACATGAGGAGATGTATATGAAGCTTCCTCCAGGGTTTAGTTAAGGCATAGAAGACAAAGTTTTTCGGTTGAAAAAATCATTATACGGTTTACGACAGGCTCCGAGATGTTGGTTCGCTAAACTTGTTATTGCTCTGAAAGACTATTATGGGTTCACTCAGTCATATTTCGACTATTCTCTAATTTATTTTTTGCAACAAGAGGTACGTCTATTTGTGATCATCTATGTAGACGGCCTCGTTATTGCCGGTAACGCTGTGACGGAAGTAGCCAATTTTAAAGGCTACTTAGGTGAATGCTTCCATATGAAAGACTCGGGGCCTCTAAAGTACTTCCTTGGCTTGAAAGTGGCACGGAGCAAGGACGGAATTTACCTCAGCAAAAGGAAATACGCCCTTGACATAATTGCTGAAACAGGTTTACTTGGGTCTAAACCCGTTGCTACACCCATCGAGCAACATCATCAACTTGGGTTGGCAATAGATGAGTTTTTGGAGGATGTCGAGTCCTACCCTCGACTCGTGGGTCGACTAGTCTCTCTTGCAGTCTGTAACACCCGTAATCTTAGCCGTTATAATTTAATAATATTATATTAATATTAATTAGCTTAATTTTAGATTTAGAATAGAACTTAGTTTTCCGTGTCTAATTTAGCAAATCCGAGTCCGTATTCGGACTCTACTCGGAATTTTGTGTGGGTTACACCTTGGGCCATATGTTGGGCCTTTCTCTCATTCTCCACTCACCCAATCTAACCCATACTCTACCCATTTTCCACTCAACTTTTCAGATTACTATTCACTCTTTTCAACCTCACACAAACACACCAAAACCCTAACCACCCTCATCATTGTTGAGCTTTAAGCTTTCCCACCTAAATCCTACCATAACTCATCCATTCCTCATCTAAATTCATTGATTCTTAGCTAATTCTCTTTCTTTTCTTCTTCTCTTCCTAGTAAGGTAAGAAAAATCTAATCTTTCTCATTTCGTTTTCTCATCTTTTTCCAAGGTGAAAGTATTCACCTTTTGTATCAAATTTGTAGGAGAAGACCTTCAAGACCCAGACCGAGACTATTTCATAGTGGAAGAAGAAGAAGAAAAATGTTGAAGACGCAAAAAGGTAACGGTGAAGGGTTACTCGATATCAATTTACGTTTTTAATGTTTTAATGGTAGTTTTAGTTGTAAAAGATACAATCTTTGCTTTAATTTCATGAGGAAACATGTTTGTTGCTCTTTCATATGGGTGAATTCCATCTTCCATGCTTTCTTTCACTAATCCTATGTTAAGTTGCATTTAAGTGGTTAAATATGCTCTTTAAACATGTTGAAACTTGTGTTGGGCAATAAATGTGTTTGGGTTTGCTATAATTGATGTTTACCCAATGATTGGTTATGATTAATATGCATTTAATGTGGTTTGATGTTGGCAAATGTTGTTAGAATTGAATGACAAGCAAATGGGTTAGATTACTGGTTGTTGATTGATGCGTTTTCGTGCCCGTGTGCCCCAGCCGGTCGACCGGCCGCCAGTCACACCCACCGGCTGGGAGCCCCTGATGTTAAATTGGTGAAAGTTGGTGATTTGGTTGATGCGTGAGTCCCAGCCGCCCGGGTGCCGGTCCGCCCAACCGACCGATCATCCCTGTATATTGGTTGACATCTTTTATTGATCACGAGTCCCAGCCGGCCAGCCGGCAGCCGACCCAACCGGCTGGAACTCTCCCCTTTCCCATTTTCTTCATTTTCGCATTTGGCCTATGCCCCAGCCGGGTAGCCGGCTGCCGGTCACACCCACCGGCTGGGGATCCCCTGTATTTTATTGTGATTATTTGATGTTGTTGTAGTGCCAGGCGGGTAGCCGGCGGCCGGTCCCCTTGACCGGCTGGCACCCCCTTGTGATCCTTTCTCGTTTCTTTTCCTTATACTCTCGCATATAATAGCTTGTATGGTTTGTTTATCTTATAAACTTACGTAATAACATTAAATATTCATGTTTAGAATATATGATATCTCATATCTTTATATCACATTTTTTGTGACGGGTTTTGATATGTCCCCTCTTGAGTCGGTTTTACCTTACGTTTGACTTGACCACTAGTGGTTGAGTGCTATGAACTCTCATTTCCCGGCTACACCTTATTCTCGTTAGACTGGAATGTCGGAGCGATGAGGTGTATCCTTGATGCTAGTATGCATGTTTTAGTGGGGATATGACGACGTTGTTGGGAGGTGAACGCAATGCGTTGATGGACTCGGCCGTCAAATGTTGTATCCTTGCGAGGTGGTGTCATTGTATGTAGCGTACTAGCTTGACTTTTGACTATAGATATCTTTGTCCGCCTCTGCCGTTGGCCGTACTGCCGGATTTGGGGTACTCGGCTTCTGTGTTTGACCGAGT
>JAIUZE010013106.1:0-39055 GCA_022085475.1 Heliosperma pusillum
TATACAAACCGGCGATACGAGATCGCAATAAAATTAAAACCAAACCGTTATTCCCTTACATTACGGGTAATAACGAGTAAAAATAACTAGGCCATACTAGGTACAAAATTTGCATAAATTATTAAATAAATGACATTCATTCATTCAACCATAAATAAAATAAATTGCTGCAAAATTCATGCCAAAATCGTCCTAAATTCATTCATGCTCATTGTAGCTCGGTTTTTCCGGGATTTATTGATTTTTAACCATTAAAAATCCCTATCAACATTTAAATCTCATTTAAATTCAAACTAATTAACTAAACTGTTTTAGAACTCAAAATTAGTCACTACTAATTTTGTTGGTCATTAATTAGATCGATTTGATTTCATTTGCTAAATATTACGGTTTAATCATAACAATTATGAAATAAAACCAAAATAAAATATAAACATCATAAAATTTGAAACCAAAAAATTTGTACATTCTGGAACATTTCCAGGAACTATAAAAATAAAAATTATTTGCTCAAAAAATTTAAATTAATTTCATGAACAAATAGCTTTGTATTTAATGGTTTTATCAAATAAAAATCATTAGATATAGTAAACCAGTGAAACAAATTATGAAACTTCACCAAGAGTATCAAAATCATAATTTAAAATGTACAAAAAAATTTCAAGACCAGAAATGGACGTTTCAATTTTATGAACATTATAATCTCATATTATCGACTTTTATCGTATAAAAATCAATAAACATGCAATACATAAGTAAAAGTCACGAAATTTTACATAAAATATGTAAGAAATGCATGTGAGATCATATTAAAATTTCATGGCCAGAATCAACATGAAACTATTTTAGTTAACTTTTAACTCATAAAATGCATGTTAACTCGGTTTAAAAGCCAAAAATCAAAATAAATAGCAAATTAATCCCTAAAATCACGAAATTTGACCACAAACATTTTGAGGTCAGTAGGTATACATATCTGGTAACATGCAGCAAATATAAAAAGAAACTAAATGTTAGTACATATTATTCATTTTAATTTGTGTCAGATAAGTTGTTATATGATCAAATTAACACTTAATTATTCAAGATAATTAAGCATATGATTAATAAGTATTTGTGGGACAAATATCAAAAATCAAAATGGATCAAAATAAGGCTCACATGGCCGGTTGGTATGTAGTGGATGGTGATGATGGTTGCTCTTATTCATACTCACAAGCAACATGTGCTTATGACATGAATAGTAAACCTAAAATCATTTTATTCACTACAACACATTACCACTTTGCATGGCAATAAAATAAGAAGAAAAAAAATCACTCTTTTGTGATGCATATGGGCGGCCCTTATGGCTATAAAAAGAGAACAATTGTTGTTCATTTCTTTACTTCTTCATTCTTGCTTATTTTATCATTCATCTCTCAAAACTCATCTTCTCTCTAAAAATCTCATATACTAATATTTCTTAAGTATTACTAGTGTAGTAATATAGTCTAATATTAGTAGTATAACATCTATCTTATTATCTAGTTAATAATAAGGGTAGATTATTTGGTATCATCTTGGTGCAACTTGGAGGAGATCTTCTAGTTTGGAGATTACTTGTGTTCATCCATATTTGTAGCTCAAGAACAACAAGAAGGAGTTCTTGTTGTGCCCATATCTTTTCCATATCAATGTGAGGAAATTTCTTCTTTTATATAAATGTCTTTATATTTGCATGCATGTTACATAGATCATTAAATACTAAATTAACAAGTAATTTAGCAACTAATTAGAGGAGTCTAATTAAGGTCTATGGACTTTCAATACATGCATCAAATATATCAGCCAATCCAGCAAAGTTCAATTTCTGGAAATTTTGGGTTGCTCGATTGAGCTGGTCAGGTCTGCTCGATCGAGTCGCCCGATCCGAACCGGTTGTGTGCCCTTTTAGTCAGGTTTTCCCCAAATTTCTTCTCATTCTTCTTCTTATTTCTGCACTTCTTCTTCTCCCTCACCCTTACTCTCTCAAATAACCTCATTCAAACAACTTCAAATCATCAATTCATCATCAAGCTAGCATCAACAATCATCATTCTACCTATTTTAAGTGCAATTTGTGAAGAAATTGGTATTTTTGCTCACTTATCTTGCCCAAAACGTGATTTAGGGTTTGCTTCTTATTTCTTCAATTTTGTGCTTCTAATTCATTGATTATTGCCTCCTTGCTTCATTATTTAGTAATTAATCACTCTTGCATTACTAATTGCTCCGTCTTTCTTGCGTTTTAGACTCAAAATTTGATTTTTTTTCAAATTAGGGTTTGATAATCCGTCTTTTTGAGCATATTGTTGTGTTTGTGTGTTTTAATTACTTCAAATAGCCATGTCTAGACAAGTAGGAACTAGCAAGAGTCCTAGAGAACCCCGTCTTGTTCGACAACCCGAAATAGAAGTGATTCCGAGTAACCCCACTTACCCTTGGATCGTTTTCCGCACACAAGAGCAACATGATCGCTTTGCTATGCTTATGGGTCGTCCTATGGACCCTAATCGTCGTGTGTGCCCCATCGTTCTCCGTGCCCTCGGTTTTGGTAATGCTATATTTGATATGTTTGACCGAATCGGGTTCGGTGGGCTATATTCTCTCAATGAGCTTTCGTACCGACCACTTACCCTTGAATTTTTCAGTTCCTATGATTGGGACGAGACCAATAAACGTGTATCTTTTCGTTTGCTTAATCGGGATTTTGTGTTGTCGTATGCTGAATTGGCTAATCATCTGGGTCTTTCTCTTGGTGACGATGATGCTTTTATTAGTATTCCTTCCGGCTTTCAAGCCGTTGATTATTTTACTCTATTTACTGGTCTTCCTGATGCACATGTTAATACTATGGCGGTCAATGATGTGCAGCATCCTTGTCTAAGGTTGTTTTTGCGTTTCTTTAGCCTCTTTTTGTTTGCTAGGAAGGACCTCAGTAAACTAAATTCTCATGAGGTCTTATTACTTGCTTCTACCCTCAACCCCAAGCATGAGAATGATTTTTATTTACACCCGGCGGGTTTGGTGTGTTATGCTTTCTGGAGGGTCAATTCCCCTACCCAGCATTCTTTAGACTGTGGTGTCTTGGTCACTAGGTTGGCTAGGCGACTTACTGGGTTTGGCGGAGACCGTAGATACACACCAATGACCCCAATTCATGCCCCTAGAGTAGACAAGGAGTACTTGCGTCACACCCTTTGCTGGATTAATGAGTTAGGAAACGCTAGATTTCAGTGGCGAGTACGGGGGTCCCAGTGAATAGCTCTTCCCGATACCGATTAACGTCTCCCTTCTACGGAGCGGTTGTCTACCCATGATCCTGAGACTGGACCTACCCCTCCCCCTCGTTCTTATGTGGTTCCACCTGAGATTATTTTTACTTTGGCCGAGAACCGTCGACCTCGTCGGCGTATCACCCCATCTTCCACTGCTCAGACTACCACCACCCCGGCTCCACACTTTGCACCCACCCCAGCTCCTTACCCTTACCCTTCACCTGCTTACACCTATGATCCGGCTTTGGAGAAGGAGATTAGGATTCACCAAGGAATTAACAATGACTTGGTGATGAGGGGACTTTGGGAGAACCTTATGCAGACCGATCTTAATGCCACTGCTGGTTGGACTCCGCCGAGCTACTACCGAGGCCCGGGTGACGAGACTGGTGTGTTCGACAATTATGGGGTGACTCCTCAGGAGTTTTCCCAGGAGTTTAGTCACGATTATGGTTGCCTGGGTCGTCAGTGGTATACTCATATCCGATCAGATGCTCCGGTTGGTGGATTTGGTGAGCCATTTCGGGCCTCTTCTTCTGGTGCTGCTCAGAGGGGTGATGATGATGATGAGGAGGAGGAGGAGCAATAGTGACGGCTGGTCACTACACCCCTTTTGCAGCTGGTTTTGGGGGAGGCTATTGTTCTATACAGCTGGTATTATCTATCCTTGTACTTTATTTTATTGTATTTTCTTTTAGTTATTTCCCCTTTTCCCTTTGTTAGTTGTGTCCTTTAGGTTGCTGATGTTGGTTGTTGTGTGATTGTTGTGCTGTTAGCGTCACGATGAGAACATTGTGACATTTAGGTTTGGGGGAGAGTCTTTCTTTATGTTGTGTGTTTATTTTAAAGAAAAAAAATCATAAAAATTGAAAAATTTACAAAATCCAAAAACATGTTTTTTATTTTATTAGGTCGAGTCTTGGTGAATTGAATAACAATGATGATAATTTGCATTGTTTCTGCATTTAAATCCCAAATAAGTTGTCCATGTACATTGTTTTGACTTACTACTTTTGAAAACAAAGCTCATAGAACAAGTCTTGACCGTTTTTGACATACCTTATGCTAATTAGATTTGGCAATTTTTGTTGGTAAACCACTTAAAATTCTGAGGTCTATAGAGTTTCCTAGGCCAGGAACATTAATAAACTGGTCTCATTGTCTTTAGGCTTGAGTGTGGCACTCCTTGTGGAATGTGCAACATCAAATTGCATAAGTGTGACATTCGTTTCTTGATACTATACGCGTTCGTTTCATAAGTGCATGAGGAAAGGTGGTTCTTTTTGTTCAAATAAGCCTCACATAGCCAAAAGGACTTGATTTTATACCCTTATTATTGAGTTATCTATGTTTAGCCAATTTGAGCCTTTTGTAGCCTGTTTTATAACCTATCTAAAAGCTACATTCCTATAATTTGCCTACCTTATCGGGACAGTCGCAGTTGCATGTTTTTCTTATCTACTTGTCTACTATGGTTGGGTCGGGATTTCAAAAAGAATATCAATTGGGTGTAGCAAGTATGTTGGAAATTGTGTCATTTATTCCCTTTGTTGAGAAAAGTTGTGAAGCAAAAGATCTGAAAAGAAAAAAAAAATGATAAAGAAAAGAAAAAAATGAAAAAGAAGAAAAAAAAAAGAAAAAAAAAGAAAAAATATGTTGCTTCATTGAATTATTCAAGGGATAATGAAAGGGATTATACTAGAGTCTAATGCATTTTTCAGAGAGCAATATCGATATCTCTCTTGTGTTGTCAAAGTTTAAGATAATTTCTCTAGTCGGTGTTGGTTTGTGCTAGTCTTGTAGATTTGTTTTGGTAAGTGTCGCTGCGACTACCGGTCTTAGCCCCACATTTCCATACGTGCTTTGGCACAATCCACTTCTATACCTTCACCCATTAGTCTCCCTTTTTGTCCTGATTCATGTACTTTATAGCGAATGTGTATTAGTTGGGGAAATTACTATCACATTAGAATGCATGCATGTTTCATAAGTGGAGTGATTGTTTCTATTTCTTTCTATCTTCACAAAACTCACCTTTACATAAACTTATGAGTGCTTGAGTGAATCCGCGAGAATCTGACAAATTGAGCCTTGCAAGATTCAAAGGTATTTGGTTTTTGTCTATACTACAGTATCATGTAAAATCTTGGAATATGAGCTGCGTTTTCTACTTTCCCGTGCCTTTAAATTTGTTTTATTGGTACAACTTGGTCATTACTTTGTTATAGATATGGATAGCTTGGGATTTGTATGTGCTTTAACATTAGCTTTGAGTTTTTCATTCCCCATTTGTGTTTTTCTTTGTATTTGTCGAGTGCTTTGCTTAGGGACAAGCAAAGGATTGGTTTGGGGGAGTTTGATGATCATTATTTATACACATATTTTATGCTTCCCTTAGTTGCATTTAACTCGATTTACCGTCTTTCCTTGCTTATTTCTATGCTATTTTAGCTAGAATATAGATTCTGCCGCTTCGGTTATGTTTTAATGCAGATTGGTTGCATTTGAAGCTTTTTGAGTAGATATGAAGCATGGCGGAGTTGGATCGTAGAAGGTTAGGCACGGAAATCGAGAAAGAAAGAGAAGAAATGAAGAAAATCAAGAAACGAGCCAATTTAAAGGGCTGCTCGACCGAGCAGCAGGGCCTTGCTCGATCGAGTCGCACTGTGGCATGCTCGATCAAGCAGAATCACTTTGCTCGATCGAGCAACCCAATATTTCGGCGGCTTTCTAATATTTTCCTAAACTTTAACCTAATTAATTAGACTTTTGTATTATAAAAAGAAAGCTCATCTTTCATAATTACATATGCTTTTTATGCTTGAATACTTTAATATTGGAAACCCTAATTTTGCTTTCTTGCCTCTTGATTTTATTCATCAAAGACGATTGTCTTTAGTTCAATTTGTAATCGGTATTCTTAATCTTTCTTCGTTATTCAATTTAATAGCCTTCTAGTTCTTTAATTATTCTTTGTTCATCCTTTCATTGTTGTTAATCATGATTACTTTGTTTATTACCGTTCTTATTAATATCGTCATGAGTAGCTAAATTCCTTTCTAGGGTTGAAAGGGGATCTAGGATTGTTAGAAGGGGTAGATTAATTAATTGAATTGCAATTGCATGGTTATCGTTTAATTATCTTTTTAATTCTAGTTGTTTGATTACTGGCCAGGATTAGTTAACTAGTCTCGCGAATTAGGATTGACACCGACCGGGTTAAGACTAAGATAGGCTACGATAATTGAATAGAACTTGTTTAATGATAGCGATCGCATGTTAAATTGTAGATCTAAAGGGCATAATTGAATCGACCGATCTTGTGACCTTAGATAACTTTATTGCATGATAGTTAATTTCATCCTTACCCCTGAACAATAATCCTAGTGAACCTGAGACCCTAGACTTTTAATCTTATTGTTTTCAACCTTTTTATTATTAGTTGTTATTGCTTATTATTAGTTGTTAGTATAATTAGTTATTATTGTTATTGTTATTATTTATTGTTATTGTTGTTTGCTATTAGTTTAGAAACCACAATTCAAACCCCGAAATTGTTACTTAAGAGACAAACCTAGTTTAACAGATTAGAAATACTACCGCCTCCCTGTGGATTCGATACCTTGCTTACCGTTGACTATTAGTTAGTTGTGATTTAGGTTTACTTTGATTAAGGAGACGCGACCTTACCCTTATCAAAATCCATTCACTGATCCTCCACCAATTATGGAGAACCAAAACCAAGCGGAGGAGGTTCAAAATCCCAATTTTTTAGAAGTTTTGGACGTTGAATACCCCAACAACAACAACGTGGCGTGAGATAATCGTACCATAAGATAATTAACATCACCGAACCTAGATCAACAATAACCTTTATGCATTGCATACCAACTTTGGAGCCAAATATTACCCATGAACTCAAGTGGTTCTTCATCCACAATTTGCCTAAATTTCATGGGAATGTGGGAGATGACCCTAATAGGCATTTATCCGAATTTAACATAATGTGTGAGGGAGCCATTCCCAACGGGGTTACGGAGGATAATTTAAACTCCGTGTATTTCCATTCACCTTACAAGTTTCGTCGAATGATTGACTATTCTATCTTCTGGCAAATTCCATTCAGACTTGGAACAACATGAAGGATGCTTTCTTAAACAATTATTTCCCTCCTTCTAGAGCCACTCACCTCAAGAAGGAGCTTTCGACTATTAAACAAGAATTTGAAGAGACCATCTACGAGTATTGGGAGAGATTTAAGAAACTAGTAGCCAAGTGTCCATATCATGGCTTTAGTCTCGATGATTTGATCATGAATTTTTGTGACGGTCTCTCCCAACAAGACCAACGAATGATAAGTGTCGCAACCTCGGGAGGGATCGAAAACCTTTCCATAGAAGAGGCGCATGAGGTGATAGAACGATTATATTGACGGCTAGTACAAGCCATTTTGCAAAGAAGAGTAACAAGGGACCAAGAAAGCTTTTGCTTTTAGATCTTCATCTAGAGAAATTGTATGAGTGAATTGAAGTAAATGATGGTTTTCCTTATGAAGAAAAGGCCAAGAAATCAGTGGGGGTTCATCAAGGGTTAATAGAGAATGTGGGTTTTGTACAGACAATCACCCCCCCCCCCCCCACACACACACACTCACACACACACATGCTCAATCATGCAAGAAGAGGGAATTGGAAAATAAGAGGTTAATGCCATTAGCTATGGAAATTATAACTCAAGAAACCCTAGCATGACACTCATTAAAATTCTTACAACATTCGTACTAAAGATTAACCAAATCTTTGGAGGAACCAAGACAATCAAAATCAAAACCGAAACTCCAATCAAAACTGTTAGGTTCATATACCCCCTCATTAGACATTTCTAATGATGAACTAATTAACTCTTTAATTAGTCATGCAAGATCTAGTGCATGCAAACATAAAAACAAAGATAAGAAGAAAAATATGTTTTCTCACATTGATATAGGACGAAATGGGCACAAGAGTAAGACTCCTTCTTACTCTTGTTCTTGAGCTCAAATGGTTATGAGATGATCTCCTAAAGTTTCAAGTATAGAAACTCTCCAATTATTTGCACCTAGACTATCCCAAATCTCCACTAATAATATTATGCTAGATAATATTAGTGGAAACCCTTATAGTATATCTAATATTAACATAAGCTTCCTTAAGCTATTTTTGTGAGAATAAGATGTGAAAACCACTTGTGTTTAGTATGATAACAAGTAGTGAATAAGAAAAGAAAACTTCTCCTTGTATTCATTTGATGGAGCCAGCCAAGGAGCATAGGGAAGGGGTAAGCATGCTTCCTTTTTTCTCTTACCCAAAAGAATAGGGTAGGCTTTTAGGTATTAGGGTGTGATGATTGTGTTTATGCAATAACGACAAACTAATTACCATCCTAATCACAACCACCATGACCGGCCCCCTTGTATAAAATCGACTCCATTTCAACTTTTGTCATTTGTCATATGTGTGACATGTGACATGTGACATGCAATTATGCTTATAAATGTATATTTAACTAATTTAAATATAATCTCATAACAAATGGTCATCTCATATTTGGTTAGTATAATTCACAACTAATTGTAATCATAATTAACCAATTATGCTTATCTTAAATGTTTCGCAAACATTAATCAATCTTAGTAATATAATGATTTAATTACTAAATTGAATCTTATTTAATCACATTACAATAAGATATAATCTCACTTATAATTTAAACTTGTTCAATTTAAGGATTAATTAATCTGTATCGATATAGAATTAATTAACTTTATTGATTTAGGGAATCGCCCTTTCGGTGTGACCTCAAGGGATCAACTGATCACCACCGTCAAACGACAGTAACGTCAAACTCTAGCAAACCAATCGTTACCAATTAATGTGGATCAGTTGACAATAATATTTATCATCCCTTATGTAGTCTTATTATTGAGGTTTAATTAAGTGATCACACTATTGTTGAGAACACTTACACCAACAAAAACGTCATCAAAAACCAACAAAGGCCAAATAATCAAACCTTCCAAAGCAACAATCAAAGGCCACGCAATTCAAATTTCCAAAACAACACCCAAGGGCAAACCAACCAAAATTCTCAACATGGAATTCATCTTCACAAAGGAACCTAAGCGATGTTTTGCAAAATCTACTTGAATGCCAAGAAATAGATAGATAAGATTCAAGAAAGGCTCGGGAAGAGGCAATGAAGGATAGAGAAGCAAACAATGTTAGGTTCACCAACTTGGAAACGCAACTTGCCTAAGTTGCCGCCAATGTGGCCCAAAACCAAGCAAGAGTACCTAATAGAATCTCATCCCAAACCGTTGCATCTCTTCAAAGGGACAATGTGAGTGCCTTAACTCTTAGAGGAGGGAAATAATTGGAGTTGAACTCTCTTGGGAAGCAGAAAAAAATATTGAATAATTTGGAGAGGGGTGGAGTGGACATTGAAGACAAAGGGGAGGTTGTATAAACCTTGATGAGCCATTTTCAAACAAGAGGAGAGCAAGTCACAAAATGGAACCAACGAAGGATATACCATCTACAAATAACATGGAGAAGTTGAAGAACAAATGCGGGAGTATGTGCTGGAAGTACCGTTTTCTAGTGCCTTAGCAAGCATTATGAAGATTGAAAACGAATCTCATTTGTATGAGACTTTCCAAAAATGTGAGATTAACATGCCCTAGCTGTATCTATTAAATAGTGTACCTCAGTATGCTATGTTTTTAAAAGTGATTTGCACCCCCAAAAAGACAAACAAAGAAGTAAGTGCACAAAATGAGGATTAATGAACATGTCTCGGCAATTTTCAACAAAATTTGCCTAAAAATTGCGAAGATACGAGCATGTTCACTATTCCTTGCTCCATCAAAAACAAGAAGTTTGACCATGCCATGTTTGATCTAGAAGCCTCTATAAGCGTGATATCATATGAAGTTTATGAAACCTTGGGTTTAGGTCCAATCACCAAAACCCAGGTTGTCATACAATTGGCTGATAGATCTTTCACTAACCACTTGATTCTATCTATTATCTGATAGTAATTATTTTAATCACAAACAAATCTTTAAATGATGGAAGTAGACCTGATAAAATTGACCCACCGACCCGAATAAAATCGACCTTCACCAGACCAAATACCCAAAATGAAGACCCGAACTTGACCTAACCTAATTTGATCTGTCAAATGATTAATGTTGCACAATGATCATTGTTGTTAAATGATCATTGACCCGCATCTGAATGACACGACCAATGCCCAACTTGAACCGAATTCTTGCAAACTTGAAAATACATCTTCTAACCCAAATCGCATGAAACAAGCGAATAATTTATGGACCAAACCTGATCATAGCATGAAACTATGCCACTTCAAGCTCGGACTGACGGCTTTTCCTCAGGTTCTGTCTCATATCCTCTTCTTAGAAAGACTTACTGGAGATGGTTCAGATCAAGGGCGTTTAAAAGCTTCTGATGGAGCGAGTGAAGTGCGAGCAAGTAAAGCTCTCAATGTAACACCCGCAAATTTAGCGATTAGATTTTGTAAATATTTTATTATTATTATTATTATTATTAGTTAACTTTAATTTTAGCCTTAAATAAGATTTTAGCATAATGAGGTAGAAACCGTTTAGTATCCGTTCGTTAGGAGTCCATAATCGGACTCTACTCGAAAATCCTAATGGGTGAATCCCCTTTTTAGATTTTGTCCTTTTATTACTCATACTCCTGAAACAACCCACCTTTACTCCCTCTTCCTCCTCAAAACTTCAGCAAACATCACCCTCTATTCTCAACCCTAGAACCTCAATTAAACCTTCTTCCTCTCAAAGCTTCGGACTTCCATATCTCATTCATTTCTTAACCAAACTCCTTGATTTTTAGACCAATGTTCCCCTTTCTTCACCCTCCATCTTTTTAGATAAGAAACACGTCATCTTTCTTATTTATTCAAATTCTCCTTCTTTCTCTAAGGTGAGAAATTCTCATATTTTCATGTTATTGAAGAGGAGCTTGAGAAGTAACCGAGCAAAAAGGTAATGTTGACGGGTTACTCGACATCACATTATTTGTTCCTTAATGTGTTTTAGAGTAGTGTTTAAGGATAAAGATAGGTTCTTTCTTGTTCTTGTCATGAAATCATGTTTCTCAAATGCTTAATGGTTGAATTGTGATTCAATTGCCTTGAAATGTTGGATGTTGATGATATGAATGTTAATCTATCCTTTTGTTATGTAAACATGTGTTAATGTCATTAAAGTTGGTTTAATTACTCCTCTTGATAATTATGTTGGATGGATTGTAACTCACATGATGTTTGGGTTGTTGTTTAATATCGTATTTGAGTCGATATTACAATTTAGTCAAGTTTTGTAGGCCTTAAAACGAGACTTGTGCTAAATTCGTGTTGGAGATCTCCCAACAGGGGTACCGGCCGCTTGTGGTCGAGCCGGTTGGGAACCCCCTGAATGTTGCATGATGGATTTTTGTATGTAGGGTGTCCTGGCTGGGTGACCGGCCATCTGTGGTCAGGTCGGCGGGGAACTGCCTATAGGTTTTGTTGACTTTTGGAAGTATAAAGGGTGTACCAGGCGGTGGACCAGCCGGCTGGGAGGTCCTTGTTTATTTGTTTGAGATTTGTGACTTGTCCGTGGTGCGCAGTTGGTGGGCGGGCAGCCGGTTGCCCACCCGGCAGGGAATGCCCTGCCTCTTTTTTCCTCTTATTTTTGTGGATGGCTCGATGCCACGCCGGTGGGCCAACATCCGATCGCCTACCCGGCTGGGGACCTCCCGTTTCTTTCTCACATGATTTTATAAGTGACGAATTTACGGTTTGTCTACGCTATAATTTTATGAAATGTCGTATAAAATTCACGTATGCCTTAAGTAGTCGGTTGAATCGTAATTTAAACTGATAGTATTCAAGTTTATTTGCATGTCGCCTAGAAGGCAAAAGAGAGGATGCTTGGTGTCACGGTCTGAAACTTTGAGCCGAGACGTGGTGCGTACTCTTGTCTAATCTCGCGACAAGAGTGCAAGCGAGAGCGTCAAGCACTTGTGTTTGTCACGCACTAGGCATTCGTAATCGCTCTCGGGTTGTGTGTGTCGGGATCCTAGTCTCGATCATCAATGGTCGACACACACACACATTCGTTAGTAAGAATGAAGGCAACAATTCATTAGAACGCAAGCAATGAGTTAATATGAAGGCAACTGATGGGAAGTAGATTGACTGACTAGTACTCCCCATTAAGGGTTTTTTTATAGTTCCAGTCCTGTAGAAGGAAACATTACATGTGCAGAATAACGATACGTTTTATAAACACCTAGAAACGTATCTTAAACATAAAATGTAGCTCTAATATTCGACACGCAAGAAGTAATCTTGGAGTACTACATGAACATAAAAACATAAATGAAAATATATGAAAACATAAAGGAAATCTACGAGGTCGAAGTGGACGGACCGCGAGCGCATGTAGCTGATCGAATAAGTCAGCTATCAAGGGAATGTGATATCGATTCCTTACCGTCAACTTTTTTAAGCCTTTGGAAGGTCGAATCAACCCTGAGCGAAGAAAGTCATCCAGTTGCTTTCGCAATTCAGCTAACTCTAGGAGTGCCATCCTATAAGGCCCTCGAGCAGGGTCTTGTGCCTGACAGTAACTCGATTTGGTGGTATAACGAGCGGTAGATTCATAGGTAATTGATCAGGCATCAAATCCTTGTTTTCGTCCAACACTCTCCTTACCCGCGGCTCCACATGTTCGACGGGGATGTCTTGTTTCATTGACATGGTGCACAAGTAGGTCGGCTCTCCCTTTTGAAGTCCCGTCTTAAATTTCATAGCCTAGAGGAACAGTCCTTTCATCTTTTGGGGTCCTCTCACGGCTTTCATAAGACAAGTTTTCGACCCTATTATCACAAGGGAACCATTATGAGGCGCTAAGAAGGCCGGTGTTCGTTTTAAGAAATCCATGCCGAGAACGAGCTTAAAGTCGTCCATCGGGACACTGGTGAAGTCTAGTCTTCCGCTCCAATCACCCATCTTGATAGCCACTTTTTTGGCCACTCCATGATACAGTTTGGCAATGGAGTTGACAGCCTTCATGCGGCCTCCTTCCCAATTTAGCTTCAACCCGAGTCTCTTTGCTTCGTCCGGGGAAACAAAATTGTGGGAGGCCCCCGTGTCATTCATGGCACGAGTGGAATTCCCATTGATGCTCAACTCAACGTACATAAGTTATGTGGACTTGGCTTTGGAGTGCTCGATGCCTTTTCCCATTGAGTACATCATGTGCACCACGCCCATTCGCGCCACTTCTCCTTGTTCGCTGGACTCCTCATCGTCGCCCGTATCCGCATCTTAATCTGTCCCCTCGGGGTCGGTTTTACCGACATCTTAGACAAGTTCTTCTTCAGAGTGTTGAACTCTCCCTGGTGCGGGCATTCAGACATTCAATGTGGTCCTTTACACAAGAAAAAGCAAACGGCTTCCTAGCAGTGGAAGCCTCGAACGTGCTCCCTTTTGAGGAGGTTGGGGTGGAGTTAGTTTGACCCCATCTTCGTTGGTCTCCTTCCGGACGGAACCGACTGTTTCCCTTAGGGAGGGATCTCACTTGGGAAGTGCTTCCTTCAAATTTAGGGTTACCCCCACTCGACATAGGGAATCCCTTCTATTGCGCAGCTTCTCGTTCCGTGTAGTAGTCGACTAGTCTCTCGGCTGCGGTCATTGCGGTAGAGAGGGACTCAGGTCTTTGTCTCATGATCTCTCGTTGAGCCCACTATTTCAACCCATTGATGAACTTGAACACCCGATCCTTCTCGGTCATCTCAGTTATCTCCAACAAACATGCCGAGTAGGCTTTCACGTACTCTCGGATGAAAATTGGTGTTCTCTGGGTTAAGAAATTGGTGTTCTCTGGGTAGAACTGCTCCTTGAAGAGTCGCTTAAAGTCATCCCACGACTCCAACCGAACCGTCCCTGCCTTAATCTATGCGTATTTCGAGCGCCACCATTGTTTGGCATCATCCATTAGATACATACTCGACGTGTTGACTTTCAGATTCTCGTCGAGCATGTTTACACGGAAGAATTGCTCCATGTCGAAGAGGAATTTGTCGAATTTCGTCAAGTCTCTTGCCCCACTATACTTGTGAGGTGTAGGCGGGTTCACCTTAGGAGCCCCAGCAAAGCTCCCGTCTGCGGCCAATTTAAACAAGGTATTACACATGTCCTCGAGTTGCCTGACTCTCTCGTGGAGGTAACCCATCTCCTCCGCGTACTCGGGCATAATCGCTGCTTTTATGTTTTCAAAGCGAGGCTCATGCCCCTTTACCGTCTCGTCAAGGGCTTGGTGAGTATTCCCCAAGCTCACCATGAGATTCTCCAAATACGGAAGTTTCTCATCAAGCAACTTTTATAAGGCCGTCACCCTGGCCCTTGTATCACCTTTGTTCCCACTCGATTCTGTTGTCTTTCCCGTCATCGTATCGTAGCAGCCCGTCGTGAAGACTGAGCTCTGATACCAAATGTCACGGTCCGAAAATTTGAGCCGGGACGTGGTGCGCACTCTTGTCTAATCTCGCGACAAGAATTCAAGTGATAGCGTCAAGCACTAGTGTTTGTCACGCACTAGGCATTCGCAATCGGTCTCGGGTTGTGTGTGTCGGGATCCTAGTCTCGATCATCAACGGTCGGCACACACACATTCATTAGTAAGAATGAAGGCAACAATTCATAAGAACGCAAACAATGAGTTGATATGAAAGCAATTGATGGGAAGTAGATTTAGTGACTAGTACTCCCCATAAAGGGTTTTTTTTAAATAATTTCAGTCCTGTAGCAGGGCTATTACATGTGCAGAGTAGCGATACGTTTTATAAACACCTAGAAACGTATCTTAAACATAAAATCTAGCTCCATGCAAGATTCGACACGCAGGAAGTAATGTTGGTGTACTACGTGAACATAAAAACATAAATGAAAATACATGAAAGCATAAAGGAAATCTACGAGGTCGAAGTGGAGGGACTGCGCGTACATATTTGCGGATTTCGCGGGTCCTTACACTTGGGATGGTTCTACTGGCACTTTCGTTTGAGCTGTTTTTTCTTAAAGAAAGCGTTATCTTATCAAGGTGAACGAGAAAAACAAGTCATAAAGAAAAGAAGGGGTAAATGCAAACTTCCCGCTGTGGTAGCCTTATCCTGTCTTGCATTCTTCTTAGCTTCTTGCTTTATTTTCAAGGCCATCATTGCAGGCTGTTGTAATGGGTGTTGTAGTTGCTGCCTTTTTTTTTTAGAAAAGTAGCTCCGGATCACTTAATCAAAGTAACTATGCTTAACCAAGTGTGTTCATTCTGGTTCACACTTAATTAGTCATAGTTAGTCATAGTTAATCCTCATTAGACACTTAATCAATGTTGATTTCATAGCTCAATGATTACAGTTTACACTTGATGCAGTGAGATCCTTGGCATGTTAGCTCCTTGGTTGAGTCATAACTCCTAGGGTTCAAGCCTTGAAGTTAACCCCTTGGTCTGATTGCATGTTGATCACTCACTTTGATTATATTCCCACATATTTGCCTTAATATCATTTATATTTGACCAATATACGTAACTAGACAAGGCAAGGAAGAGAGGTCGTCCACCATACAACTAAAATTTTCAAATTTTCCCAATTAAAACTTTTAAAATTACTAGTTTTCAATCCATAAAATATTCCTAATTAAAATTATGTTACATCATTGAAAACACTAATCTAAAAAGTTACCGAATACGACTATAATCCAATGGAATACATAACTCGTAAGACATTCAAGTGATTTTTCACAACTTTTTCCATGTTAGTAAACATTAATGTAATGGACCTAATGGTATCAATTCTTGTGGCCATACAAACACTTTTCAAGCCATTATGTCAAATATTTAGAAACTTTTTAATAAAATAAACTAACTACAAAATAATGTGGGGTTAAATGGTTAATACTCACCTAGTCACATGAGGCTAGACCTGGCAAATGGGTCAAACGGGTCGGGTTTGGGTCGGGTCAGTTTGGGTCGGGTCATATCGGGTTTGCTCAACCTTTCGGGTCGGGTCGGGTCGGGTCACTTTCGGGTTTGGGTCAGTTTTGGGTTTGGGTCACTTCGGGTTTGGGCCATTTCGGGTTTGGGTCATTTTGGGTCGGGTTATTTTAGATTCATTTCCGATTTATTTAGGCCATTTTCAGGTCAAAATGATCAAGTTAGTTTTCAAGTCAAGCCCGACGTCGAGCCAAACTCGCACGAGCCGACTTCGACCAAGCCGAGCTTGAGCTGATTGTGGGCTGTCTCGTCTCATTATCAGTATATCACCCCTAATCACAATAAATTGGGTCATTTAGGATCATTTTAAATCGGGTTGTCTGTGGGTAGGTGGTTTTGGGTTGGGTTATTTTGGGTCGGGTCTATTTCGGGTCAGTCAAGGTTCGGGTCGGGTCTGGGTCGGGTCGGGTCAATTCGAGTTTCGGGTCATCCTCGGGTCAAGCAGTTCCGTGTCGCTTTCGGGTCTCTGGTCAGCCTTATCGGGTCGGGTTATTCGGGTCGGGTCAGTTTTGCCAGGTCTAGTCACATACCCACTACTTTAATTACATTATTGTACTTACACATGTCTTAAATCAACCAGTAAGTCTTGCTTGCGACGGATCGGATCTTGCGACGGGTATTTTGTGAGAGGAAATGGGTAGAGGGGGCAAGGTGGGCACCCCCCATGTGCTTCTCCACTCACCCTTGATGGGTATTTTGTGAGAGAATATGATATCCGTCTTAAGCTTGCGACGGATAGCGTCCGTCACAAATGAGAATAAATGAGAATTTGTGTAAATCAACAAGTTATAACACAAGATCTTCAAGGTCCAAGATATACAGCCATAAAAAAAAGCAGACAATCCACCCAACACAAGTAGGCCAAAACTAAACAATGGAGTCAACTACCTTATCAAAGTCATAAGTCAATTAACTATACCTTAAAAATTACCCCTCTTACTCTATACATCATCTTCTTCAATAATTGCAGTATCTTGTTCCCCTTCAAACATATAGAAATGTTCAAATTATGTTTTTTCTCAAACTGTAGTAACTTGATATTCAAGCTAACATTTTTATTGCAGCTCAAACTTTACTTATCTTTATCAGCTAATCATTTTGGAGATTGCATACCAAAAAAATGTGGTAATATAAGTATAAGTTATCCTTTTTATATGATTAATCAGCAAAAATCATATTGTGGATACCCTGGTTTTGAGGTTTCTTGTAAAGATGACAAGTTTCCATATCTTAATATTTCTGGTGGTAGTTATGTGGTTAAGAATGTTTCTTATGAAGAACAAATCATTCAAGTGGTTAACTCAATGTTTTTAGACTCATTTAGTGGTAAAATCGCGTGTTCCGGGTTATTACAGCATCTTAACTTTACATTTAACTATGATAAGTTCAGTTTTAGAGCTAACCATACTGATATAGTTTTGATGATGAATTGCCCACAAAAGGTTTTGCAAGAAAATTCGCCGAGTTGGGTGATTTGTGGAGCTGTAGGAGTGTATCAGGATGAAACAAGATTGAAAGATTTGGGAGAGAAGTGTAATGGGGTGATTTCAGTGCCTTATGAAGGTGAAAGAATGAAAAATGGGAATGTAAAAGAGATGTTAGAAGAGGGTTTTTCTCTGAAATGGATGGCTAATAATTGCAGTGCTTGTCATGTGTCAGGAGGGCAGTGTGGTTATGATCAGACTATCAATGAGTTTAGTTGTTTTTGCCCTGATAGGACTCATGCTCGTTTGTGTCCTCTTCATTCACCCGAAAAGAGTAAGTCTTTTCTATATCTTGATCGATTTCAATGTCTTTTAATCGATTTCAGTGTCTTTTATAAGTCTAAGTTATCCTTGTAATTTGAGTTGTTAATTTCTGTCAAGGGAGCCAAAAGGGTAATTTTGATGCTGACGGATTTTGAACTCAGATCATGAGTATCATCGCGATGACTAGTTTGGCTGGCATTTGCTAATTTGAGTTCTACTTAAGCATTGATAGTTCTAGTACACAGTAGTTATTTTGAACTAAGATAATACTTGTTTAGTCAAAGCTTTGACTTCTAGGATGGGTATCTGGTATCTCATACATGAGAAATTGATTGATGATGAATATTCCTTTTTAATTATTTGATTGGGTCTTTGTCACAGATTTGCTGTTTTCTGTAATAGTTTAGGATAGTCTTGTATCCCATATAGTATCACTTTGGTCATTTTCAAGGTGTAGTTCATAGTTTTTGATAGTGTAAGGACATTTTGATTCTTTGATAAGACCAAGTATAATGATTTAATTTTGTCTGTATAACCAGATTTTTGCGTATTCAGGGAATCACGAAGGCAGTTTTAATCCTGATAGATTTCTAATATGGATCATGAATACCACAGTTAATGACTATCCAATAAGCTAGCTAATATTTGTAGCTCATAACCGGCCATTTTATAGCCAAGACTGCTACCGCTTTAGGTCTGTGGTTTCTGGGTTGCCTATGTCTATGTCATGTTGATCCGAGATCTGTAATTTTCATCAGATCTTTCCTGTCATTTTCTTAATCGACTAGTCAGTTATCTAGTCATTAGTCAATAGGATCATAATAACACAAATATACTGCTGTCAAGTCAATCTGTTAGAACCATCAAGGATTCACTTAATTAATTTCAAGATCCAAGGCACATAGACATATATTGATAGTACTTGAGCAGCAAAATGCAGCTTACATAATTCTTTGCTTGTCTAATTGTGGCCTATATCTTAACTTTCCAAAATATTTCAGAGTAATAATTTTTAATTCCACTCTGTAAAGTTAAATGACGTTGGAGCTGATACGGTGCACCTCAAACATCTGTTTTGTTATACACCACTCGGTTTAGTCCTACTTTGAGTGAGGTAGAATCACACTCCGGGGTTCAAACTTAGAAACCTCTGGTTAAGCTAGATCCACTTATGCAATTTGAGTGCTCAGGGGTGCATCTGAAGCTATTGATATTTGAATTTGATATTAAAGATCCTCAATTTTAGATTCTCATTAGTCTTCTTGGTTTACTTGTACTGCCGTCCTGTTTTCTTAGCCCCTTAAAAGTCATTATCAGGATAAATTCATCTGTTCAAAGATGAATGCGATATACGTGCTTGATCCATCCTGTTGTTACTATACATTCATGGTGTTTAGATCCATATTGCAAGCCTGCATGCTGCCTCAGTCCTGTGGAACCATTACCACCAGTTACCCTTTCTATATAACTGGCCTACAAGAACCTTACTGCTGATACCCTGACTTTGGAGTTGTGTGTAATCAGGATAATCATTCAATCATCTAAATATCCAGTAGCAGCTATGTCATTCAGAAAATTACTTAGTACCGTAATTTTACTCCGAAATTGCACACAAGATATAATCAAAGGGAAGGGGATTATTTATTCAAGGGGGGGGGGGGGGGGGGGGAACTAAGTATACAGAGATTTCCTGCATTTCCGGGAATGAAACTATGATGACTTGCTGCAGGTTTTGAGCAAGAGAGTTCTTTCTTAGTTTTGTCAGCACTTTAAGCACCATCTAAGAGTTTTTAGGATGGGAATGAGTCCACACCACTCAATACCACTCTGACAAATGCATTTGCAATTATCGACTCTATGTGTTATTGTCGATGCATTTCCGGGACTGGTATTAATCCGCAGCATTATACAGGAGTGCCCTATCATTTTACTTTACTCTACTGCAATATACTTATACACCTGCGAAGCTTAGAAATCGAAAGAGGAGACATAGTTATGGACATACAAAATTCCTTGGTTCATGGTACAAAATATTTGATAAAATTGATACTGATTAAGCCACTCTCCTAGCATCTTTAGTTGAGCTTAACTTATACTAGGCCATGTTTTTTCAAGATTTTAGTCAGCTGAGTAAGTTTACGGTCTGATGGTTTCATTGCGACAGTGCCTCGTGTTAGAGAGATGCAAGCTGTAATAAAGTTCCACCCAGAAGGGCCTTGTTATAATTAGACAGCTAGTATTTGTGATGAGTACAAAGATCTGATGTTTCTTATTTCATAGACGTCGAGTTCAGTTTCTGACTGTACTGTCTGTCTATCCTCCTAGTATTGATGTGTTTTAATGTTTCTTCTGTTGTGTAGCACTCTTGCTTTAATTTTCTTCAATTCAAAGGAGAGATTAGGCAACCAACGAGATATACGGAATAAAAAACATACTGACAAATACATTCTAAGCATACTCAGGATTCTCAGGAATTGTTTTACACACTGATAAATATGTTCTAATCACAATTTCATTACGGGTCATTTGAAAATCTTGAGTCCCAAATAGATGGAAGGTTTTGAGGAACTACTGTTTCTGTCATTTCTGTTCTTTCCTCATCATAACGATCATTTTCCTTTGTTTTAGGATCCTGTTGTTCCTCTCTCTTCTTTTTCATTATCTTACCAAACATTGATCTTTATGTACGATGGTTCATGTAAATTCTCCTTTTAGAACTAAGGCTTTGATGTTGCTGCTGTGATCTCGCATGTTGCCATATGTAATAAAGACCTATCCTGACTTAGTAATGATCTTTACAAAATCAGTGTAAGCATTGTAAATTTGTAACATATTGGAAATTTTGTGTGTACACTCGGCATGCAGACTAAGTGAAATGTTGAAGTAACATAGATGATCATCGCTTCTCTACTAGCACACAATGACACAACTTTTTATTTTCCCTAATTTCCAATGTTTGATTGATCATTTTTTTCATTACAGAGAAGGGACACCTACCTCTTATTTTGGGATCAGGTAATTTAAGAAAATTTTAAGCGTACTCGACAAAATGTAGCTTCAAAATCCTAAATTAACTAATTTTGCTGCTTAACTTTCAGTCATAGTAGGTGGTCTACTCGTAGCCGCGGCATTCATAGCCATTTGCTGGTGGAGGAAGAAGCTCAAACCGGCTCACTCCAAGTATGTTTCAAGGAGTAACTCCCTTGACCGTTCTCCATCAGACGTTGAGAAAGGTAACATGTACTTTGGCGTGCCTCTCTTCTCCTACAGTGAACTCCGAGAGGCTACTGACAATTTTAATGAATCCAAAGAGCTTGGAGATGGGGGCTTTGGAACTGTTTATTATGGTAAGTTTGTAATTAAATCCGACTTTCTATACCCAAAACTCAGCCTCTAAATAATAATGAACTAATAAAAGATTTAAAATTCAGGCAAACTAAAAGACGGAAGAGAAGTAGCGGTAAAACGTCTGTATGAAAAGAACTACAAAAGGGTAGAACAGTTCATGAATGAAGTACAGCTGCTTACCTGTTTGAGACACAATAATCTTGTGTCACTCTATGGCTGCACATCCCACCATAGCCGGGAACTTCTCCTTGTGTATGAGTATGTCTCCAATGGAACCGTAGCGGATCATCTGTATGGTGACAAGGCAAAAGAAGGATGCCTGTCATGGTCTGTTCGACTAAGGATTGCCACAGAAACAGCCAACGCTCTCTCTTACCTACATGCTTCTGATATCATTCACCGCGATGTCAAAACTAATAATATTCTCCTAGATAGTAGTTTTAGTGTCAAGGTTGCAGATTTCGGATTATCAAGACTCTTCCCAAATGATGTAACCCATGTCTCGACAGCTCCTCAGGGGACTCCCGGGTATCTAGACCCGGAGTATGGCGAGTGTTACCAGCTCACGAATAAGAGTGATGTCTATAGCTTTGGAGTTGTCCTGGTTGAGCTCATATCTTCCTTGCCTGCCATTGACTTCGACAGGCATAGACATGAGATCAACTTGTCAAATTACGCCATGACTAGAATCCAACGGTGTGCATTTGAGGAGTTGGTGGACCCAAAACTAGGGTTTTCAACCGATGACAAAGTGCGTAGGATGACTACCTCAGTTGGTGAACTAGCATTCCAATGCTTACAGCATGACAAAGAATTCAGGCCATCTATGGATGAGGTTTTGAAGATTTTGAAGACGATTCAGAGTACTGATTACGAAACATTGCAAGTAGAAGAGAAGTTGAAAAATGATACAGGTGAGATAGTTACTGGTCTACAAACATCACCTATAGAGGATAAATATGGTAAGCAACTGATTCATCAAAAGCTAAGCCCATCCTCGCCATTTTCGGTGATGGGTGAATGGAGTAGCAAAACTACTACACCTAGCTCCAGCAAGTAATAGTATAAAAAAGCATATTTTTTCAGTCAGGCTCTAATGTATGAATATGAAATGTATTTCCAATATAGAAATTAGAATGGTCTGTTTCTGTAATTCTGACTCTTGCACATAATTCTGATGTTCTACTGTAGGAAATGTACAATGAAGATGAAATCATAAGAAGTCACAAAGACACATCATACAGTTGACATCTTTGAAAGGTTATTGGTGTTTTTTTGTCATAAATATGTTAATATCATCTGGTGAGTTCTGAACTCATGCAATTGACTGCAACTGAATGATGCAAATAAATGTAAACGTTCATTGTTGTCGTTACTACCATGTTCTTAAAACGAATATCGGTCCTATTGGGGTAAGGGTTAGATGTGTGCAACTTCGATGAAAAGGAAATTCATGTTGGTAATTTAAGTGTAATTAGCGGTTCATTTTAGCGTATTCGGACTTGTTACATAGATGGGTAAATTAATAAACAAATAATAATATCATTATTATAAACTTGTTTATTGGAGTTTAGCTACGAGAGTATATAAAGAGATTTACACAACGGATTAATGGACTAATGGAAAGCAAGTGGGTAACAAATTGGAGTCCCAGAGTCCGAGCAAGGACAAAAGCAACAAAGTCTTGCGTTCACAATGTAAGTTTAGGGCTCAAATCATGCAACGTCTTTGATGAATAAAGAGCACAACAGTGTGTAATGTAGAGTATATAATAATAATAGCATAGGAAGACAATTCTACCTGATAAGCCAATTTTCAATTGTAATAATAGCTATGGGAACGCATCTAGAATAAAGCCTAAAAGTCGTGCATTGATTTGGACATATCCAAGTCACACATACGGAGTACTTATATATGTGTAATGAAAATAACAAAGTATTGAACAGGTCAAGGCGTCAAGCCTTGAGGTGAGGATGGTTAGGCCGACTAAAAACTCACTACATTACATCTTCATATATCACGTTCAAGGGAGTATGGCATGAACCAAGCCGGAGTATGGAACAACAATCGTTCAAGACACTAAAAAATGGTTCTTTTCATTTGTGGCCCCACCTTTTCTTTTTTCTCTAGTGGGAATGAGAATTTGTAAGTGGACTATGTCCGATGATTAGGTGTTGTTTGATTGACATGGCGGAATTAAACTCTTGCCAATTACAAAAACACCTGAATTAAGCAATTTCTCTTAATCGCTTCAAAGTTGGTTGGTTGACATACATGAATTGAATTAACACAAGAGTTTCCAGCACACCTAGGGAGGCTATGAAATTAAACTCTTCTATGATGGAGGAGTTGACAATGCCTTAGAAAATCCACATCATGTGATGTTGAGCAACCATACAACTCTATTTTTTCCCAATTAATCTGATTTTCCAATTCCCCACATTTGTTATGGCAATCAAACGACACCTTAATCTCATTCGATAAGTTAAAAATCTTAAGTCCGGGAAATCCATTTAGGCTAATCTACCCCAATTGTGTTGGACTCACATTGGGCCCTCGTCCCGGCCTAGCGCAAAATCGGGCATTTTTTTTCTCTTAGCCTAACACATGATCACATATTCACATCTAATTTATACGGTTGTTTTTTTACTTGAGACAAAGAACTTTACTTTTGTTTCGAAAGCTAACTTGTCCCTCGAAGTGATTCATCTAAATATGCACAGAGAATAGTAATTTATTTCTTGTCATATGATTAATACGACTCGTGTTTAGATATACCAGATATTGCCTCATTAAGTTTGGCTCAATTTTGTTTAAGATAGTATCACAATCAGATAAATTTATTAAATACCCATGAAAAGGGGAATCATCAATGTAATGACAATAAGTGATAGATAGGTGAGTACTGAGTAGTTACAAAACAAGTCATAATTTGCTGATAATTCCCCTCCCATGTTTCTCGCCATTATCCAAAAGTCTATACTAAGACTTTGAAGTCAAATGCGTGTCTAACATTCCAACAAATAAACAAATCCGAACTACTCTTTGAATATATGATGATGTAATAATAATAACTTAAACTGAAAAATCTTACATTTATTTAGCTTCAATCCTTCAAACAGTAGTTGAGCCAGATATTTGAACCAGCAACTAAGTATGGCTTCAATCTTTATTGCTGTCATCATTTTTATGTCTTACATTCTATTACAACTTCCCCAAGGAGCACCAACTAGTTGCCCATCGTCGTTCCGCTGCGCAACGCTTGGAGTTCTTGGCTACCCTTTCACAACCTACTTCAACCCAAATTGTGGACTTTGTGTGCTAAACTGCACTGAACCCACTCCGACAATCGGGTTAACGAAATCAGGTCCATGGTACGATGTCCTGAAGTCATTCTCGAATAACCGGAGTTTTCTAGTGGGTGATTTTTCCATGCTTCATTTATTGAATGACTGTGATGTCATAAAAAACAAGTTTACGCTTCCAAGATCAAGCTCTGTTAGTTTTACAGTTTTGTTTAATATAACAGTGTTGGATTGTCCAAAGACGTTTAATGTTAACAATGGAAATAGAAGTGGGACCCTTCGTCGTTTGACGGATTGTAGGGAGAACAATGTTTATCATGTGAATGATACTTCAGCTGAAATTCCAGGGTGTGATGCTGTTCAGTACCCTGCCATAGTGATGGTGGATTTGTCTAACCAGTGTTCACAGTGCATAAGCGAGTCAGGCAGTTGTCAGGACCTTCCTAATGATGGCTTTCGCTGCATCAATAAGCGAAAAGGTGACACTAAAGTTTCATGTATTGAATTTATTCTACTGTCAAATGTTATTTTTGGTATCTTTACCAGTTATTTTATAAACTTGTACTGATGGAACTTTATGCAGAACGGAGAAGGCGGAGTCTAATACTCGGATTAGGTAAGCACTTTCTTAATACTTTTTTATAATTCCATTGTCTTAGTGACTCAGATTCTTCTGCTTATGACGGGATAAGAAAGGCCAGATGTACGCAGCCTTGCCCTTATGTTTGGCTGTGTCCAGATGCCGCCGTAATAAACAAATTGTGTGGTAAATGGCATGATTAGAGAAAGCTAAAAATTTGTGTTTTGTTTCTTTTGACTTTTAGGAATTTCAGTAGGAAGCATTGTCATCGTTCTCGTTGCGCTGCTTTGCTGGTATTTGAAGAAGAAAATATTTAGATCATTGGGGTTGACTTCAAGGAACTTAACTCCTGAACTCAGAGGGATGAAAACAGACCTTGACACAAGCAAGGTGTATTTCAGTGTACCCATTTTCTCCTACAGTGATCTTGAGGAAGCAACAAATCATTTTGATTCTAGCAGAGAGCTTGGTGACGGAGGATACGGAACTGTTTACTATGGTGAGTACGGAAGATTCACAGTTAACTGGCTAAATAGAGCTGATGAAAGGTCAGGTCACGTCAGGTCATGTCATGTCATGCCAGTATTCGTGTTTGTGGCACTTATAAATCGTCAGTAGTTCAATACCCTTAATCTGAACACGGCCCATTTCAGTAGATAAGTCGGAGTCAATATCCTCAATCCTAAGTCAACCCTTAAATTAATGGATAACCTGCATTGATCTGTTTAACCCATCGGTGAAGTTTACAGCTTGATTAACATTAATTACGCTAAATGCAAATGAGCTTAACTTGAACCCAACTGAAATTATTTTGTGTTAAGTTTGGGCAAACCTTTTCTTTTTTTTTTGCAAATTTGAAGTTGCTATATTCGTGCAGGGAAACTGAAAGATGGACGAGAAGTTGCAGTTAAGCGTCTCTACCAAAGGAACTACAGACAACTTGAGCAGTTTATGAATGAGATTCAAATACTTGCTGGTCTACGCCACCAGAATCTTGTATCCCTGTATGGCTGCACTTCAAAGTGTAGCAAAGAGCTTCTACTAGTCTACGAGTACGTACCTAATGGAACAGTGGCTGATCACTTGAATGGTGACCAATCAAAATGTGGCACGCTAACCTGGTCTGTCCGCTTGAGTATCGCTATAGAAACAGCCAAAGCGTTGGCTTACCTTCATGCTTCGGATATCATACATCGGGATGTCAAATCCAACAACATACTCTTGGACAGCAATTTCTGTGTAAAGGTGGCGGATTTTGGACTATCGAGACTTTTTCCTATGGACGTAACTCATGTATCAACTGCTCCACAAGGCACTCCGGGTTACCTTGATCCTGAGTACCACCAATGTTACCAATTGACAGATAAGAGTGACGTTTACAGCTTTGGAGTTGTTCTTGCCGAGCTCATTTCATCATTGTCTGCCATAGATATCTGTAGGGAACAAGATGAAATTAACTTGTCGATGTATGCAATGAAGAGAATCCAGAGCGGTGCAATGGATGAGCTAGTGGACCACCGTCTTGGATTTGAGACAAATTGTAACACGAAAAAGATGATCACACTAGTAGCAGAGCTTGCCTTTCAGTGTTTACAGCAGAGAAAAGAATTACGGCCTTCAATGATTGAGGTTGTCGAGGCCTTAAAGACAATAGAATCTACAGACTGTGATCCTACTTTGGTATCAAAAACTCGGGTGGATGGTGACGACACCTGGCTTTTGAGAAATAAAGAAAGCCCACCTTCGCCTATCTCAGTTATTCAGAAATGGGGCAGTACCCAGTCCATCACACCGACAGTAAGCAAATGACCTGCGGATAACACAAGTGTACAATCAGTATGTAAGATTTCACTTTTCTGTTACTGCATGCTATTTGCATTGCTGTGAGTACAAATAAGACTCATGGAGTCACAAGTCCGCGACTATTCAAATAATTTTTGTTCATAACCATTATTGGCTTGCCTAGCATGGTCATTTGGTAGTGTTTGAAACACTAACCACGCATTTAGTAATATTACCGCTCACAAACAAAACTGCTAAAGAGGATTTGTTTTTATTATGTTCTCACAGGCAACAGGTGTAACTTCTGTTACCTGGGACTGTGGTATACCTAAGTGTGTCATGTTGTTAGCATGACTCAGATATCTGAGCCCTGATACTCGTACTCATCTTCAAGTCTGTCATTCCAGAATCCAGACAGCATATCTACTGTATGATACATGTCTTGGATCCAAAAGTCTTTTACCCACTGGCAGAAATCCGAGTTATGTTCAACTCCGTCATTCCATATAGCATTACAGCCCCAGCAGCGCTACTGTATGTTTTAATACCACATTTACTGATCAAACATCCACATTATTAAATGAAAACTGCGCAATAAGAGAGCTATGGTTAGGCAATTGTGCGAATGGTTATGGTTTCCCACAGACCGTTCAAACACCAGATGCGTATCATCACACCAGATGACAATTGTGATAACGCTACACATCGGCAGACGGACAAAAAAAATGATGCCAGTCATTGTATTCATTATTCTCGTTCAACAAGAACAGTAAAGAACTTACCACTAATAAATTAGAAATAAATTGTCAATCACAAAGGAACTCAGATTGCAATAATATTTCAACATTACATTCCTTAGTTTACGCCGTAAACAAAGAAAAGCGCCTTCCTCTATCTCTTTTTTCCTCCAAATACCCCAATCCAAACACACCTTATACGTATGCGGACTAGGATCTCACATTCTCACCAGTCCACAGGCAGCTAACAATGCTTCATAAAACTGTTGAAGATAATAGTTCCCTTAATTCCTGTTAGTATTGTTAAATTTACGTTGAATTTGCAGGTCATTGTTACGATACATTCATCAATATAGTCATGATTGTGCGAGTTAGATATGTTTAATGTTTGAGACTGAAGTACCAGGATAAACACTAAATAAGCACTTTAACGGACAGAGTTGAACAGCGTCATACAGCAGGGGACCAGAAAGCCATTAAAAGTGTGAAGCAAATACCTTAGTAATTTGATTGCAGCTGTCTCAAAATACAAGCTCTCGTATAAGCTTTGAAGATGGAAAATGAGACAGTGCTACGGTTGGTACACATTTTAAAACGATAAATTACAGGAACTCCACGCAGTTTGAAATTTGAATGCTCGATAGATGCACCAAAATGCCAACACTGGAGTAGAGAGTAGAGACTACAATTTACAATACAAATACTATTCCTATACATCTAAGATATGACCTCACAAATAGTGAACATTCAGGCACAAAATCTACATAAGGTACCATCATTGACAAGTAGGAATGCAATATCACCCCAACCAATGTAATATACGAGCGAATAACTGGAAGGGAAACCAGCAACTGCTCTGTCGATCCTTTGTGATCACTATTCCAGTCCATCTTACCCAAGAATCACCGGGAATTCTGGAGGAGTCAATGTACATTGAAAGTTCATGAGCAAGTCAAACAGCTTCCTATGAGAAAGGAAGCAATCAACTGTCTTCATCCTTCTCCGATCTTCAATATCAAACACACGAGCAAATAATCGTTTCAATTCCGCTGCTAAATACCTGTCTTGCATTTTTGCTTCAGAGAAATACACACAATTACAATTACAACCAGGAATGTCCTTGGTCGAAACAGAGAAACAACCCTCAGTCGCCAGCAAAAAAACGCGATCACCCAACGACTTGACATCAACCCAAGTCCCCCATTCTTGATCCAGCTTATAAATTCTCATATCAACCCTCTCAAAATCATCTACGGCTCTCTGCGACTGCTCCCTGTCACAATACGTATCAACAACAAACAATTCTCCATCTGAAACCACCAAGTTCTTCACCTGACCAAGGCCGAAAAGCCGGGGCGAAAACTGAACAAGAGTCCTGGATTTAGTATCAATCCAATACACAGTACCCAAAGCATCAACCACATAATATAGACCCTTGTAAACGACAAAATCATGGTACTCTGTCCCTTCATTGCCGACAACATTAGTCCAAGTTCCGTCATCAAAACAAAAATAACCCAACTCTCCTGCATCATTAATCATAAAAATCCCAGAATTCTCAAATAAAAGAAATATTTTTAAGGTAACATCAAAAGTGGGGTTATGCGTGTATATAAAGCGGTAAGACTTAAATAGTTGAATAAAACGTAAAGTTAAAATGTTAATAGACTTAGTAGAAGTAAGAGAGTGTTTCCGAAGGGTATAATGTGAGGAAAGTGGGTCCATGATTTTGAGTTCACCAGAAGTAGATTGGGTAACCTTGATGAAACAGGAAGCGGTTCGGGTTTCGCTTTGAAGAAGGCAGAAGAAAACAGGAGAGAGGACAGCGGTGACGTTGAAAGGAGGAGGGAGGTTGAAGGATGGAGAGATAGAGGAGGAGATGTTGGTTGAGAGAGGGATAACAGACCTCCATGAACTGCAGATTGCTCTGAAACGGTATACTTCTATACGTGTTTCAAGGCGTTTTCCGATCAATTCTAGGATTTCTCGTGGGAGGTCTGCCCAATTCTGGCTCTTGTGGTTGCTCATCATTTTCCCTACTTTTCTGAGATGTTTTTTGTGTTTGTGTTTGTGTTTGTGTTGGTGTTAGTGGAGGAGTGGCTGCTTTGGCTATTCAGTAATTGTCTTATTACAGTCAACAACGACTTGTATTTTATTCTCTTCCTCTACCACATTTTCAGTGACGGCCTATATCCGTCTTCAATAAAGACGGTCGGATTTTCTCTCGGAAAGAGCCAAGTGGGCATCCATTTAGTTTCTCACTTCTCCTCCCAGTTGCCTCATTGTGAGAGGGAATCCGATCCGTCTTCACTGAAAACGGATATGCGCCGTCTTCAATGAGAATTTGTGCATTTTCACAAGAACGATTTTATTACTAACCAAGTTGTATTGTATTGGGATCAAAGGATTGAGGGACAAGGGGGGATTGTTATATTATTTGGTTAACACAAATTCTTATTTCAGACCGAGGTATCCGTCTTAAGCTTAAGACGGATACCATATTCTCTCACAAAATATCCATTAAGGGTGAGTGGAGAGCACATGGGGGGAGCCCACCTTGTCCCCTCTACCCATTTTCTCTCACAAAATACCCGTTGTAAGATCCAACCCGTCTTAAGCAAGACCTACTGTTTGGTTAATGATTCAGTTAACGCAAGACAATGAGGGTAGTTTTGGAATTTCACGTAAATTGTCACTTAATAAGTCGGAAAAAAGAAAAATAATACTCGGAGTAAATATACGGTGGTGAATCGGAAATATATAATGAAGTTTAGGGTTATTTGTAAAACAAACAAATATGTGATGATTATTTGTAATTTTTCCTAAATTTTACAATGGTATATTTGGAAAGAAAGATGTTTTTATTTTACAATTGCAACAAATATCTAAACTAATTACATACATAACTCATCAAGCTATTTTTACGACGACCTTTTTTAGTCATTTTTGCTTCTTTTTTATTTCTAAAGAAAAGTAATCCGATTTGAGAATTAGTATTCAGTCATATGTTTAAAGATCGAACCGAACCGAACCAAACCAAATTTTCACTTAGAAATTGATTTTGACAATTGTTTTAGACATAATATTATGTCATGTTATGAGAAGAATTGAACTTATTTTCTCTCACTATTTTGTGTATTACCTGAAATGAAGATCAAGAGTCATCATGAATGACTACATCCGAATTGTGAGTTCTAAAGGCATATGAAGATTGATTTTGTTAAGGAATTCTACTAACCGAAGACATCAAGTTTATCAACTACAATGAATTCTATTCAACGATCGAGAAGTTACGTCAAAGCATGATTCATGCGAAGTTATATACAGTCATGTTATCATCAGGGGGAGTAGCACGCGCTGTACTCTTTTTCCTTATCTATGATTTTCTCCCATTGGGTTTTCCATGGAAAGGTTTTAACAAGGCAGCTTGTTATGCGTGTTTGGAGATTATTGTACTCTTTTCCTTTCTAGTGTTTTTCTTATAGGGTTTTTCTAGTAAGATTTTTAACGAGACATGTTCTACAGTAATAGACATCCAAGGGGAAGTGTTATGAAATATTATTATATGGATGTTCATATCTTATAGGATACTAGAATATATTATCTTATGGAAACTCTACCGTATGTGTATATATACCCTTTATAATGAAATAATAACATAGATTTGTCTCCCTTACTTTCTCTCTACCTTCTATCTTTGTCTATTTCATCTTTATTTCACAACACATACATAACTCAAGCTATTTTTACGACGACCTTTTTTAGTCATTTTTGCTTCTTTTTTATTTCTAAAGAAAAATAATCCGACTCGAGAATTAGTATTCAGTTATACGTTTAAAGATGGAACCGAACCAGATTTTCACTTAAAAATTGATTTAGACAATGGAACTAGAAGTAAAGCATATTTCGGATTTCTTAATTCGACTCTCGGTACAGCTTAACCATAATTGTTACTCATAATAACTTTTCCCTCGAGTAACCGCATGGTAAAATGTACACAAATTCTCATTTGTAATGGGATGACCCGTCGCAAGTTTGGGAATTGGGACGAGTCAAATCCCCCTTACAAAGAGCAATTGGGGAGACGGGTTGGCACGTAACAAGCAAGACTTAATTGTAAAATGTATTGACGGGCGTCCAAATGCGTTGTCCAAATGTTTTCGCAGTCTGCTCTAGAGTCTAGACCTTTATTATCAAAAATGATCATTTATTGCCAAAAAAAAAGCATGCAAAAGGTTGCAGAAAGAGTAGTACATTGAAAGCAGGAGAGGAGTTTTGGAGTGACTTCAACGAGCCAAAAATCAATCAATGGCTTTGAACCAATCAGAAGAAGAAAACAATAACTCAATTATATTTCAAAAACAACAACTCATGATTTCTCTTACAAATGATTCAATTCCAACATTTAGAAAAGCTCATTTCCTAAAACCCATAGTTAACACCACAATGAATCAACTACTTCCAAAACCCCCACTTTCTTTCTCTTCAAATCCTAAAATTATGGATGAACTCAGACCAAAAATCAATTTCAAAGGTATAAAATGTCCTAGAATGAGTTGGAAGACATGGGTTGAGAATTTAGAGAAAACCCATCAAAGAATTTGGAAAAAAGTTGGGATTTTTGATGCAATTAAGGCTTCTACTTACACTATTAACTTAGATATTGAGTTAATCATGCATTTAGCTCAAAAATTGTGTGTTGAAACTAACACCTTCATTTTTCAATGGGGTGAATGCACTATAACTTTAGAAGATGTCATGATTTTGAGTGGTTTTTCTGTCATAGGGGATTGTGTTCTTTGTCCTTTAGAAAACAGGAATGCTGAAGAAATTGCAATGTTGGCTATATTGGAAAGTTGTTGTGTTGCAATAAAAAGAAAATGTTTTGGGCAATTAGCTGTGTATGGATGGGCAAGTTATTTTGAGGGAAAGGGTGGTGAATTGGAGCATGTAGCACTTCTTGTTATGTGGTTGTCTTGGTATGTTTTCCCTACTGATCTAACTGAAATTGATACTAATGTTTTCGCTCTCGCTATTCGTCTTGTTAAGGGTACTAGGATTGCTTTAGCTTGTGCTGTTTTAGCTTCTGTTTATAGAGACTTAGGTTTGTTGAAAGGAAAAATTGCAGCTGTGAATAATGAGAATGGAGTTCATGGGTCTAGTCTTGATCTTTGGTCACCATTGCAGTTAGTTCAGGTTTGGGCTTGGGAGAGGTTTCCAGCAATGAGTCCGAAACCCTTGCCTTTAGTCCGCGGTGAGCCGAGATTTGCTCGTTGGCACAATGTACATACACTGAAAAACGATATCTCGAGACTGAATGTGGATTTTGCTGAAGAATTGTTTTTGTGGAGACCTTATGGTTTGTACTTGAAGAATTGGGAGTTTCCGAAGTTTTATAGTGACGACGAGTTGTGGGTGGTGATAAATTCTGAGGTAGATGAGGAGGTTTTGTCATTTGTAAGGTGTTTGAGAGATTGTGAGTTGGTCGGTCTGGATTGTGTGCAGCACTACCAACCACATAGAGTCGGGATGCAATTTGGATTGGATCAAGACATTCCTGATTTTGTTCCTAGGAAGAATTCGAACTTGGAATTTGAAGGTATTAAGTGTTATGTACCTCCTCGATTACTCGAGGGAGATATTACAGTCCGGTATTTAGAGTGGTGGAGGGGAGCATCAATTTTACGCGATGAAACACTGTTCGGTAGTCCTATCCAGAAAAGTCACTTGAATAAACGAAATATACTGTTCAAAGCTATGAGACCTCACATTTATCCATCTCGGCCTTGTTATGAGTCAATGGAGGTTGAGACCATGGCATCTCAGAGTTATGTAAGTTCAATTCCTGAGAATGCGATTGAGTACGGAAGAAACAGGGAGCATTATGCTGTTAGTAAATGCAGTCCAGTCACAGATGATAAAAACGATTGTTTTGCGACTAATCATTCTCGTATTAGCTCATTAGTTTTTGTCCAAGATGTTGTGGTTGTGAATGAAGTGCTTCCCGGGTCAGAAACTGACAAATTGGCCGAAATTGTTGTCGTGACAGAGGAGAAGAGTGATCATGATCCTATACAGTCAATTTGTAAGGAGTTTGAAGAAAGGATAAGCCAGCTTGAGAGAATGATTATGACAGTTATGGCAGCTAAATCCCGGTCTAAGTAATAGTATATACTTGTACAATTTATCTCGTCACATACAGTAGTATTTTCTGTGTTCTTGTGTCCATTGGCCTACTGGTACAGTGGTACATGCTCAGTGAGTGAAATGGCTTTTATGTAGACGAGTCAATCTGGTCGCACGGTTATTCGATCGGGATCTGAGCCGATTCCGAGCTTAATAGAGCTTGGATCGGAAGCTCGTTTATTCTTTTTTGCAACTATTTTTGTTCTTATTGAAACATTATTTTCGCATTTATATTTTAATATAATTATATTAGCTCGATTTGACCTTGAACTGATTTAGAGCTTTAAATTTCTAAGCTCAGGGAGTTCCGTGTTGATTCCGAGCTCAAGCTCAAACTTAAGAGCCGATTCCAGGCCTACCTGAGCTCCAGCTCAAATCAGCTCCTATGGTGTTCAGAATTTCAGGCTGCACCAAAAATCCAAATTGGGATGAAGATAAAGCCTATTGCAAAAAGTATGATTTGCAGTAATTTTCCTGCAACTTTATCTTCAGTTTTTGATACTTCATTTTGTACTAATTCAAGTTACACCTTATAATATATATTCTACGAGTTTCTAATTGTAGGGAATTTCGTAGGGTAATATATATGACCACACACACAATAATAAAGACAAGAATAAAAGGGACACAAATATAACGAGGTTCACCAAATTGGTTACGTCCTCACTGCGGTTGCACTAGGATTTTATTGATCACACTCCAAGTATTACAATAAGAGTAATATACACAAGAGACTTAAGATCACTCTTATTATTACACTTATAACTCACTGCTTTAGGAGGATTTGAGGGATGAGAAGAACTGAACTACTACTTCTCCTTTTATAGCAAATGATCAGCATTCTATCACTTTGTTGTTCTCTGTACAAAGTGCAACATTTTCCACATGCTACATATCATAGCCAACCTTGTTGGACTTTGCTGCATCATTTAGTCCAATCATTAAATGCACACAAACACTCTTTATAGTGTTCACATACATTTTCAACAATAGACAAATATATTTCATGTTGTACGTCGTACGTGTAACTCCAAAACATGGAGGATAATACAACACTAATAAAATTAAAGTTATAAAATACTACCTTGAGTCATTGTTACATAGAAGATGATAAACAGTAGGTCTTGCTTAAGACGGGTCGGATCTTGCAACGGGTATTTTGTAAGAGGAAATGGGTAGAGGGGACAAGGTGGGCACCCCCCATGTGCTCTCCACTCTCCCTTAATGGGTATTTTGTGAGAGAATATGATATCCGTCTTAAGCTTAAGACGGATACCTCCGTCTTAAATAAGAATTTGTGGATGATAAATAACACAATTGTGAGTTTGTGACCCAAAAGCTGAAAAGATCTCGAAACTGTATCGACCTAAAGATACGCAAACCAATTAAGCCGTTTGCGTACAAAGTTCGAAAGAAGCATGAAAAAATGCAAACATTGAAGTAAGATATGACCTCAAAAATATTGAACATTCACATACCAAATCATTCAGTTGAATGAATGCAGTATCACCAAAAGCTGCTAAATAATGGAATAGAGGAGTGACAAACTTGAAGGCAAACAATCAACCAAATCAACCAAATGCATTGTTATTACCAGTATTATTTCGAGTTTCACTACATTAAATGTTATGTTATGTTGGTCACTTATTAAGGCAATGGTTTGATTGTCTTCATACAACCATCTCGCCCTAGACGACTAACTGGCAATTCTGGAGGAGCCAACGTACAGGGAAAATTCATAAGCAGGTCGAACAACTTTCGATGAGAACGGAAGCGATCAACCGTCTTCATCCTTCTCTCATCTTCTATATCAAACACACGAGTAAAATATAGTTTCAGTCCCGTATTTAAATATCGGTCTTGCATTCTTGTATCAGAAAAATACACACAATTACAATTACAACCAGGAATGTCTTCAGCTGAAACAGAGAAGCAACCTTGCTTGTCCAACAAAAAAACGCGATCACCCAATGATTTGACATCAACCCAAGTCCCCAATTCTTGATCCAGCCTATAAATTTTCATATCAACCCTCTCGAAACAATCTTTTACGTTTCTCTCCGACTGTCCGTCATCATAGTAGGAATCAACAACAAACAATTCTCCATCTGAAACAACTAAGTTCTTAACCTGACCAAAACAGACAAGCCGAGGCGAAAACTGAACAAGAGTCATGGACACAGCATTGATCCAATGCACAGTACCCAAACTATCAACCGCGTAATATTGACCCTTGTAAACGACAATATCATCGTAAATTCTCTCCTCACTTTCTAACGCAGTCCATTTTCTATCGTTAAACCGAAAAAACCCTAACTGCCCTACCTTATGAATAATAAAAATCCCACAGTTTCCAAATAAAACAACTTTTTTGAACAAAGTATCATCACTTGGCCTATACATAAGACGGCAACTGTTAAATACTTGAACAACACGTAAGCGTAAAACGTTAATACTCTTAGTAGAAGTAACATACGAGTCGTTTTTACGTAAACTAAAATATGAGCAAATTGGCTTTAGTGGGTCCATGATTTTCATATCACCAGAAGTAGATTGGGTAACCTTGATAAAACACGAAGCGGTTCGGGTTTCGTCTTGGAGGAGGCAGAAGAAGACAGGGGAGAGAATTGCGGTGGCGTTAAAAGGAGGAGGGAGGTTGAAGGGTGGAGATATAAAGGCAATGTTGGTGGATAAAGGGACAGCAGACCTCCATGAAGTGCAGATAGCTCTGAAACGGTAGACTTCAATACGTGTTTCAAGGCGTTTTCCGATCAATTCTAGGATTTCTGGTGGGAGGTCTGCCCAACTGTAGCTGCTGCCGTTGCTCATGATTTCGCCCTACTTTGAGTTTTTGGGTTTATGATTTGAATGGGTGTTTTTACTTTGTAGTGAGTTTTTTTGTTAATGAGGAAAACTATGGAAAGACGGGTCTTATTTTATACTCCTTCCACTTCTCAATAATCTTCTCCTTTTCCTTTTCGTCTATTCACATTATTATTTTTTTGGTAATTATTTGCGTGGTTTAAATTTAATTGTAGGGTGACTAGTAGAGATGGCAACGGGTTGGGTATGGGTCGGGTCTGGCAAGACCCTTGGACCCATACCCGACCCATATCCGCATGGGTATGAAATTGTTAAACACATACCCATACCCGATGGGTATGGGTTGGGTCCAGGTCTACCCACGGGTCTAGTATTTTAGCTAGCTTGTATTGTTCTCCACTTCTCCGATTTACTATTGTAGTGTCATATGTTTCATACATCAACTAAAATATAAGGGCCTATTTCAATTGGCATTCTGGTAAAATCTTTCGACTTGGGGCATGAAATCAATGCCACTTTTCTTTTCATTTTCAGTACTCGCTCACTGACTTACATAATAAAAGTTTTCCACAAGTATTTTGCGGGTCTACGGGTTGGGTATGAGTCTCACAACTAAGACCCAACCCCAAACCCGATTTATTTTTATGAAACTCATACCCGACCCATACCCAACGGGTCTGAAAAATTAAGACCCAAACCCGACCCATAAGGGTCCGACCCGACGGGCTTGGGTCGGGTCTTGGACCCACTGCCATCCCTAGTGGCTAGTGCATTTATGTGGTCCAAATAAATATTAATCTATCTATCTATCTATCTATATTCTTAAAGGAAGCTTTTTTCGAGCAATTACAGAGTCTCCAACTTTTTAAAACTACCTATTTTTATTTTTATTTTATAAAAAGGAATTGTTAGTTAAATTATGATTGGAGTCTTTGAGTGTTTCAGTGTCTAATACATTTAAGAGATCCAATTACAACCTTTTTTACATTTAATTTTAGAGTCCTACAATACAACATTAACTTACATGTTATCAGTGGCGAAGCCAGGATTTGAATTTAGAGGGAGCGAAAAATTTTAGGGGGGACGAACGACTATTTTCATAAGGTAAATTTAAAAAATTTCGAAAAATTTCGCTAAAAATTTTGAAAATTTCAACTGCCAGGGGGGCGAGCGCCCCTGCTAGCCCCCCTAGCTCCACCAACTGCTCGTTATATACTTATATATATCCTACGTAACTTTTTACATTCACGTAACCTATATGGTTGTTTTAGTTGCTCACTTTTAATAATTTAGCTTGCATCATGTTCTTTAATGTTAGCTTATCTACATGCTTATATTTTTTGAACAATAAGTTTCTTACTTACAGATTTACAATTGCATAGTACTTTGTATTATCGTATGCTTTACTTTATTTCTATATAAATACTTGTGAGCCTCGCTTCGTAAATCACACATATCAGGCTACTCTTCCTGTGACAACCCTCGCGAATGCGGAAAAAATAAAACAAACAAACATGTGAATTATATAGCGGAAATATGAAGTTTTAAAAACTTTTATACATGCAAGGAAAGAATACGAGAAGTGTCAATATTACAAACTAAAGTACGAATTTTACTACATCAAGAGACGAAGTCTCTCCAAAAGTTAACAAGTAAAAGTGTTTAGCAAACAAGCTAAAATCGTATAGAGGTGTTTTAATCCAGGGACAACGCCCGCTAGCTCACACCCGAACCCAAAATGTCAAGCAAAAAGTCATCCATGCAAGCAACCTGTTCATCCATGAAAAACATGAACGCCACAATCAGTGGGGAGTAACTCCGGGTTCTCCCAGCCATATCACATTAAACGTACATCAAAGGAAATACAATAGTAGAGCATGCATACATATAGATATACATGTGAGAAACGATAAGAATAAATAAGCAATTCATTATCCAATGATAAGAGCATAAGAGATACAAGTCCGAATCCATCATGTTATACAAAGACTCGGGGAAGACACCCTTAGGCAACCGAATACGCTCACTAGGGCTTACATCTCACCGTTAGCGGTATAAGTTTGATAAGATTGAGACTCAACAAACAAACCAACATGCCAGTTCATGCAATGATCACATCAATTC
>JAIUZE010013107.1:0-26477 GCA_022085475.1 Heliosperma pusillum
GCTCATTCATTCATTCATTAAATAAAACCTTACCTGAAGACAAATCCCCGACCCGAGTCCCGCGACGGGTCATCAGTCAAAACGGGGGCTGACTAGATCTTAGTTTGACCAAACCCGTTTGGTCAAACCGGCTAGAAACAGAGTCTTTTTCACATAGACTTAATCATAAAAATCAACATATTCAATACATGTTATTTTCTTAAAAACTTCTAACATGTGAAATATTACAACATCGCAAAACCCGTTTGACTTAAAGAATATAAATTTAAACTACGATCTCGTCTTATAATTCCTAACATGTGAGAAATAATAATTCAATGAGAAATCTTTTTAAATAAATATTTTACTTATTAATATTTCTCGCTTGCTAATTATTACAAAACGCGATAAAAATGAGGATAACTCAAAAACCGTCACAAGTCCCAAGGTGGGACCCACGGGCTGAGTTGGGCCGGACCCCACATGGGCCTGAACTGGGCCCCACGGCCTAAATGGGCTGTTTTGGCAGATTTTACACTTATTACCAAAACCGTTTCTTAATTATTTCCCGCATGCTTAACTTAATTAAAACCCGCCAAAACAACCACATAACAATCAAACATCGACACACAACCCAAAGACCAAAACCCGGACCAACCATGGACCAACCCAGACCGGTCTGAACCGGCCTGGACCGGCCGGTCTGGTCCGGTTCACCACCACCACTAATTCCGGCCACCACTTAAACAACCACCCCAAATTCCACATTAATTCTAACATGTTTTTAATTAACAACATCCATTTTTAAACAATCAAAACAACCATCAATCATACCAAAATCATGATTATGAAGAATCATCCAAATTCATCAAGAACAACCAACATGTTATAAAATCATAAAACACCATAATAACTACTACTTAACATGTTACTAACTAAAAATCATAAAATCATAATAATATGAACAACAACTAAAGATGAACCAAAACTAAAGAAAAACCAAAGCTATGTAACATATATCCGTCGAGTAACTCGGAATCGTTACCTTAGCTTAGAAAAAGCAATTAGCACCAAAATAAGAATTATAAACTAAGAAACCCTTCTTTCTAAAGCTTCCCATTTCCTAATATATACGAGTCACCAAACTCGTCTTTCAAATCTCCCCTATAAGACATGACAAGTAAACATTTATTAGAAGTAAAAATAGATTTTCCAAATTAAATGTGGAAAAACATTTTGACGGAATTGAAACTAACCGTCTTGAAATGGGGAGCGAAGAGGAGAGTCTAGAATATAGTTAGGACGATTTAATTAAGAAATGAAGATTTTATTAAGGTTTTTTTGCTCAAGAACTATATGAACAATTGAAGAACACGAATAACAAATGAAGAACGATTAAGAAAGTGATTGATCTTTATTTGATTTGTTGAAAAATGAAAAGTTGTTAGTGAGTTATGTTGGGTGAGGGAGCCGTGTATTATAGAGGAAATATGGAGTCGGATTTCGAAATTGTTGTTACGGAATTAACTCGCGTTAAATAATTATATTACGGTAATTGATTAAATATTACGTTAATTATATTAAATATCTAGATATTATGTTAGATTAATGAAAAGAAATGAAAATATCAAGCCTATTAGAAGAGGAAAGAGCCGTGTGATGTTGGGTGATATCGGGTCTGATTTTGAGCGATTTGCGTAATTTTCGTTAACTGATCGATAAAGTAACAAATATCTAAGATATTTGTATTAGTTTAATCGAAACAATTAAAATATCCAATTGTGAGTGGAAAACGATGACATGGGCGTGTGACTCATGCCAAAGTCGAGTTTCGATTTTGGTGCGCGATTTACGATGCGTCGGGAATAGTTAAATGACGTTTGGTTAAAAACCGTATAAGTTATTCTTTAAATTCCGAATAAATTCAAAATAATTATATTAAATTATGATAAATCTTAATAAATCTAAATAAAAATAAATCAAAAATATTATTTTTTTAAATAAAATTTCGGTCTTCAAACTTATGAGGCGAGTCGGGACAAAGTCAACGGAAGTCAAAGTTGACTGAAAAGCCGAGAAAAGTCAAAGATGACTTAAAAGTCAAGAAAAGTTTAGGACGACTTAAAAGTCAAGAAAAAGTCAATTGACGCTTTTAAAAAGTCAAGAAAAAGTCAAAGAAGACTTAAAAGTCAAGAAAAGTCAAAGATGACTAAAAACGGTCTTTTCATGAAATCTCTCAGAAATTCCAAATACGAACGCGGAATTTCAAAATAAGACTCGGAACAAAAATTCCTATTTTAAAAACTTAAGTTCTACTGAAAAGTGTTAGTAATTATTTTTACTAGAAAAATCGGGTACTTTTCGGGTTGTTACAGTAACATACTCTTCCGATAACCACATAACAAAATGATTACAATCTAGAGATTCAGAGGTTGTTAACGGAACCTGATATCATAATTATAGCGTTCCGACCACATCGATTGAAACATTGGTTTCTAAAATCAAGACCATCTATTGGTATTTTTTTCCAAGAAGATGAAGAAGACATAAGCGATAAATGAAGAAACCAAAAAAAAACTGAAACAATTATCACATGAATTTAGAAGGAAGAAGAAGGTAGAAAGAAGAAAAATGGAAGATGATGAAAGAAAGAAGACATTAAATAATGTTTATTGGGAGGAGAAATTAGGGAGAAAATGGCAGGAAAATATAGCTACTAACACAAAAGCCATCATCATCCACCTAGGCGTCCGATCCTACTCATCACTTAACGTCTAAAAACAATGCTAATTGAAGGAAAAAATAATTAGGGTTACGCTAAATGAAAATTATAAAACTTAGGGGTACCATGTATGTTTCCAAAAGTGTAGGGGTACCACATAGAAAGTCGAAAAGTTGAGGGGTACCATGAAGAATATCCCTTTTTTTTAATGTTAAGTAGGTACTTAATCTGTTTCATAATAGATAATTATGAAATAGTGTAATCATTAGTCATCAAGATACTGTTGGTCTAGTGGTAAGTCTCTTGATTTCTTTCAATGAGTTCTCAAGTTCGATTCACATGAGGTACATTTTTGTTCTTTTTATTCTTTCAATGAATTCTTTTTAGTCAAAAACTTATTTAAATTATAGTTTTTAATTTATGCTGTGTTTTTTTATATATTAAAGGCAATTAAAATGAAATTTTATATTAGGCTTAATTGCTTCCATAACCTAAATTTAAATATGAAATATATGAAAAATTTTCAATTGGAGAATTTTAAAATACATGAAATAATCTATCAATAATTTCAATATTTTTTTTTCTTACATAATATTTTTTCAGATTTTCTGAGATATTAGTAAAATACGAATTAACTAATTTTGAAATTCTAAATTCGTCATGATAATGGCTAAAAAATATGGTTTTTTTGAAAGCCAATAAAACAACCACACCTCGGAAAAAAATTGTGCCCCCACCTCAAAAATCCTAGGTCCGCCACTGGTGGTGGCTGTAGGACAATTGACATATCTTGTAAAACATCAATGATTACTGCCAAAAAAAAAATCTCACATAGCTCAAAATCTCAAATAGCACCCTCATTCCTCATCTATAAAGTAAAAATCATATGTACAGAAAAAAAACTAAAAATCATGAACCATGTAAGAGCTTTAAAGAAAAATAGTACTCCTCCAACAATCATTAAGTAAGAGATTAATTAAAATAAACACACCATTTTTTTATTCAAGTTCACATATCCTGGGTATGAAGATGTGTGCGAGAGAGAACAAAGCAAATTAATTGGAGAAACAACGAAAGAGTGATATGAAATTTATAAGCATGTGACATAGCCATATTCATTATCAGTTACAACCCTTCGTCTTCTTTCAGTTGCGACTCTTAGTTTCCTCTTTTAACTTGGTTTAATTAAATCCGTAATCTCTATTTATTAATTAAACAATCACTGAGTTGTCAACCTGTGGTTGAAAGTTAATAATTCAAAAATATTTTGTTTTTCCTATATACAAGGACCCACGTTCAAGCAAAAGATTTAATTAGATGATTTCTATAAAAGCAAATACTTTAGAAAATATATAAATTCATAGATCTACTACTTTCTCATTTTCATGAAACACTTTACTTATACAAAAAAAAATTAGCTAATTAATTAAGGTCGAAATTGATGAACAAAAATATGAAAAAGCAAAGAAAGAAATAATGTAAAATAAATAAAAGAATTGAACTAAAAAATTGCAATAATTTATATTAATGTTGAACCAGCAATAAAAAAGACTCAAAAATTTCTTTAAACTGATCTGATAAAATAATAATAACAAACGAAAAACATCATACATGTGAATACTGAATATGTAATGATTTTATGCAAGGGTACCGATTTGTCATAGTCTCATAGAGTATAATTTTTCAAGGTGAGAGGCAAGGGTAAGAGAGAGGGAAAAGAGTGATGACATGTGAAGAGGCGAGAAAGAGAGTAGAGGGTGGGTAAGGTTTGTTTTCAAGATTTTATATGAACATGAAGGTATAAGGTTTATTTAGACGTGGGCCGCGTCGCTTTAATTTATGGGTTAATATGGAATTTGTTTGAACCCGTTGATGAAATAAATTCTCACGTATTATTTTCCACAAATACGTAAGATGGGTGTCTCCGTCTTAAGTTTAAAATGAGTCAAATAGCATGATAAGATAAAAGTAGAACGTATCGGGCTAATCATGCATCAACTTTGCTATGGGTTGTTATTTGACTAGTTTTAATTAATGTTAAGACGGATACCTCCCACTTAAGGGAGATTAACCGATTATTTTTTGCATGAGCTATTACTTTCTACGGAGTAAAAGTTTGTGCCGGAAATAGTAATTTGGTAATTATTTTATGGAATAATTTTTTGTTCAAGTATGGTGAAATTAATTATTATTTACCATCTTTTTACCATTAATTATTCATGTATTATTTTTAATTAACACATGAAAAACAAATGGTGTGACTTACATTTTATTGAGATTTATGAAGTAAATAATATAATTGTTTACCTTACAATATAGCTTTATATGATATTTTCACGGGTTAAAATGTTTAACAAATTGATTAAATAAGTTTAAATGTGCGCATGTCAATTCTTATTTTGTTCCGTCTACTAATGTGACAACCCTCGCGAATGCGGAAATAAAACATACAAGCATGTGATTTAATTAGCGGAAATACGGTATTTTAAAAACCTTTATACTGAAAGTTCATAGGCCCTAATTAGACTCTTCTAATTAGTTACTAAATTACTTGTTAATTTAGTGTTTAATAAAGATCTATGTAACATGCATGCAAATTAAAATGCATAATAAAAAGTAAGAAGAAATTTTCTTACATTGGGAAATTTCGGTTATATGGGCACAACAAGAAACACCTTTCTTGTTGTTCTTGTGCTAGAAAGGAAAAAGATGATCCTCCTTGTAATCTTCAAATTAGAAGACCTCCTTTGAGATGCACCCAAGAGAGAACCCAAACTAATCACTTAGTTTTTGACTAGAAAACACAAGTGATAAGATGAACTAATATTGGATATTATTACTACTCTAGTAATAGGAAACATTAGTATTAGAGAGGTTTTAGAGAGATGAGGATTTTAGTGAGATAAGCAACAAAATAAGAATGAACAAGTGAAGTGAAAATGAACAACAAGATTGTCCATTTAAGGACACTTGGGGTCCGGCCAAATCAAGCCTAAGTGGCCCTTATTTTGCTTAAAATAATCCCATGCAAAAAATGTTGAGTGTAGTAGTGAATAAGGTTATGATCATGTGTCATAAACATGACATGATAACAAGATGTAGTGTAATACAAGAAACAACAATCATCATGTTGTACACTACCAATTTTCGGCACCCACTAGTGTCATGTGGTCCATTTTGATTTTTGATATTTGTCCCACAAATACTTATAAGCATATGATTAATTATCTTGTATAATTAAGAGTTAATTTGATCATATAACAATTATATGACTCAAATTAATAAATAATATACACTTAACTTTTAAGTGATATTTTATCATTATATCAATATATAATGGGTCCCACAATGCCTAGTTAGATTATTTTACAACTCCTTGTAAATATAATTAACTAATCACCTCTACCTCAAAGTATATGCATAACCTCAAATAATTTAATGAATTAACTATTAATCATTAAATTAAATCTTATTTAATCGTATTAAAATAAGACGTAAAATTTATTCAGTCAATTATCGTATAATTGACTAATAAACTTATCCGGAATGAGTTCATAACTCAATTTCCAATAATTAACTCTCGTAACTAAAAATATATCAAATATATATATAAAGTACTAATTAATATGTATCGTATACAAATAATTAGATTTCTGTTTGGGTCTCATCCTATAGGTGTGACCGAAAGGGGTCAGTTGATTACCGCCGTCATACGACAATAACGTCTAACTCTAGTCAGCTGACCGTTATCGATTTACGTTAATCAACTGACGTGGAGTATCAAAATACTAGTCATTCCACTAATATTCCAAAATGAGATTTATAATATAAATGCACTATTGTGGAGGACACTTGCTCCAACAATCTCCCACTTGTCCGATACAAGTTGTGCATATAGCCACACTATTGCGGAGGACTCCTACTCCCACAATATCTCCCACTTGTCTCGACAAGTTGTGTGCTACCAATTCTCTTGTCACTTTAGCGTCACATCCTCCCACTCATCGCAAGGTGTCTTCAGGTCGCACTTGCGATTGGAAAAATAAATTGAGTGGTTTTCTCGATCTGGAGAGTAACTGTCTGACCGGAAAATCTACCATAGATCTCTTCCGAGCGTGGCCACGCATTTCCAGTCACTACTCCTAGAGTGGCCCGAAGATGTTAATACTCAACGTGGGTGGACAATTCCTATTGACCCAACTTACACTGTATAATGCAGATCACCATGACCCAGTAGATGCCCATCGGCCTCCTTTCACGGCACGACCTAGGCCAAAAACCAAAGTCAATCGGAAAATACACCGACTCAGGTAAATGGTCGCCAGTCTAAAGAATCTACTCATAGGAATATAATAGAAATCCCCGCCACGACCAGGCTTCAACAAGTTTGATAAGGGACTCTATTATGGTCACTGTCCGACAGAGTGTCTCTACAGTCTGTCTATGTAAACGATCAGTCATCCCCATGACCCCATGGTGCTAAACCAACCATCGATCGACTTACAATCTAATCATTTCGAGACGTCACCTTATGCAAATGACTAGGGACAATTACTAAGTTCATCATGTTCACTTGAATTGAGTTCAACCTTTCTTATAACCAATTCGGACAAAACAAAGTAATAAAATTTAGTCAATACTAAATAAAAGAGCAAATATAAAACTCAAACAATGAATGCAATTATCATATATGTAAACATTGATACAACATTCAATTATTACATATCACATAATCTAGAGGAATTCGGGAACTCGTCTTAATCCCATCGAGACGACATGACTATCATGTTTAGCTTTTGTAAGCGGCTTGGTTGGAGGATCAGTGGTGTTATCGTCTGTTCCAACCTTACATACATCTATTTCCTTCCTCTCCACGTAATCTCTAATTACATGGTATTTCCTAAGTACATGTCTAGATTTGTTACTAGACTTGGGCTCATTTGCTTGAAATATAGCCCCACTGTTATCACAATACATCGTGATGGGATCTGAGGTAGTAGGGACTACTTCTAAGCCTTCCAAGAACTACCGAATCCACACAGCTTCCTTTGCAGCCTCTGATGCTGCGAGGTACTCAGCTTCTGTTGTAGAATCCGCAGTCACGCTTTGCTTGAAACTCTTCCAGCAAACGGCTCCTCCATTCAACATAAAGACATAGCCAGATTGGGATTTTAAATCATCCCTATCAGTTTGGAAACTAGCGTCCGTGTAACCCTTTACACGCAACTCAGTCTCTCCTCCAAACACCAAGAACGAATCTTTAGTCCTTCATAAGTACTTAAGGATGTTCTTTACGGCTATCCAGTGACTCTCACCTGGATTAGCTTGATAACGACTCGTCATGCTCAAAGCATTGGCGACGTCGGGGCGAGTGCACATCATAACATACATGATTGACCCAACTGCTGAAGCATAAGGGATCAACTTCATGCGTTCAATCTCCTCGGTGACGGTAGGACTCTAAGATTTACTCAGAGTGATACCATGACCTATTGGAAGAAAGCCTCTCTTAGAGTCTTTCATTTTGAACCGATCAAGAATCTTATCTATATAAGCTTCTTGACGTAATGCTAGGATCCTCTTGGATCTATCTCTATAGATCCGGATACCCAAAATGCGTTGTGCCTCTCCCAAATCCTTCATCTGGAAATGTTTCCCGAGCCACTCCTTGGTAGAAGTAAGCATTGGTATATCATTCCCAATGAGAAGTATGTCATCCACATACAAGATAAGGAAAGTAACTTTGCTCCCACTAAACTTCATGTATAAACATGGTTCCTCGACACTTCGAGTGAATCCATTTTGTTTAATTACATGATCGAAGCGATGATTCCAACTACTTGATGCTTGCTTAAGACCATAAATGGATCTCTTAAGTTTGCATACCTTCTTAGGGTTGGATTTATCCTCAAAACCTTCAGGTTGTGTCATGTACACTTCCTCTTCTCGAATCCCATTCAAGAAGGCGGTTTTGACATCCATTTGCCAAATTTCATAGTTATAAAATGCGGCAACCGCTAAGAAAATCCTAATGGATCGAAGCATAGCGACTGGGGCAAAAGTTTCGTCATAGTGTAAACCATGAACTTGAGTGAAGCCTTTTGCCACCAATCTAGCTTTGTAGACATCAATATGTCCATCTATGCCATTTTTGATCTTGTAGATCCACTTGCACTGAAGAGGTCGTACCTTCTCAGGTAAGTCTACCAAGTCCCATACTTGATTTTCGTACATAGAATCCATTTCGGATTGCATGGCCTCAAGCCAATGCGTGGAGTTGGGACTAGAAACGGCCGACTTGTAGGTGGTGGGTTCATCACTTTCAAAAAGTAATAAATCACCATCTCCCTCGATACATCCAAGGTAACGATCAGGTTGAAAACTAATTCTACCTGACCTTCTAGGGACAATAACCGTTTCAGACGGGGAGGGAACGTTTTCCTCCACTTCATTTTCGGTTTGTGGCTCTCGAACTTCGTCAAGTTCGAATTTTCTCCCACTCTGCCTTTTAGAAACGAAATCGCTCTCTAGAAAGACAGCATCACGAGACACAAACACTTTGTCCTCATGACGGTTGTAGAAGTAATATCCACGAGTCTCCTTAGGATATCCTACAAAATAACATTTGTCGGATCTGGGTGCGAGCTTGTCATTAGACTTCTCATGAACAAACGCCTCGCAACCCCAAATTCTCATAAACGACAAATAAGGAACCTTTCCTTTCCATATCTCATATGGAGTTTTATTGGCTGCTTTAGTCGGACTACGATTTAGTGAAAATATTGCGGTTAAGATGGCAAATCCCCAAAACGAGTCAGGAAGCTCTGTAAGGCTCATCATCGACCGAACCATATCTAATAAAGTTCGGTTTCTCCTTTCAGACACACCTTTTAATTGAGGTGTTCCAGGAGGAGTCCATTGTGATACTATACCACAATCTTTTAGGTGTGAATCAAATTCATAATTTAGATATTCACCACCACGATCGGATCGTAGGGTTTTTATCTTCTTATTCAATTGGTTTTCCACTTCATGTTGAAACTCTTTGAACTTTTCAAAAGCTTCACTCTTATGCCTCATTAAGTAGACGTATCCATATCTACTCAAATCATCGGTAAAAGTAATGAAGTACTTGTAACCACCTCTAGCTTGGAGAGTCATTGGGCCACATACATCGGTATGTATAAGGCCTAATACTTCACTTGCTCGTGTCCCTTTTCCCGTAAAAGGAGCACGAGTCATCTTGCCAAAAAGACAAGATTCGCATTCACCATAAGATTCATAATCAAATGGTTTGAGAAGTTTCGTTGAAACAAGTCTCTTTATGCGTCGTTCGTTTATATGACCTAAACGACAATGCCAAAGGTATGATTGATTAGGTTAACCTAATTTGAGCTTCTTGCTTTCGATATGATATATTTCATTAACATTATCAAGAACATAAATGCCTCCAATAGAGATGGCTTTACCATAAAACACATCATTAAAAGAAAACGAAAAACTATTGTTCTTGATTACAAAAGAGAAACCCTCCGCATCAAGTACGGAAATGGAGATAATGTTCTTAGTCAAGGAGGGTACAAAATAACAATTATTTAAATACAACTCAAGACCACTAGCTAAGGTTAATACATAAGTTCCTACGGAGACGGCGGCAACTCTTGCTCCATCCCCCATTCGTAGGTCCACATCACCCTTGGCTAGTGCTCGCACGTCCTTCAGCCCCTGCAAGTGATTACAAAGGTGAGAACCACATCCAGTATCAAATACCCAAGTAGAAGTGCAAGCATAGTTAATATCTATCATATAGAGAGAAGAGAGGATTATACCTGACGGTGTCACACATCCGTCCTTCTTATCCTGCAAATACTTGGGACAATTGCGTTTCCAATGTCCCTTGCCTTTACAATAAAAGCATTCGGCCTCGGCGTGCTTCTTGCCCTTAGCCTTGGCATTGCCATTCATAATAGCTTTGCTCTTTCCCTTTCCATGCTTCTTAAATTGGGCTTTGGCTTTTCCCTTCCCCTTTTGAACCCCTAGCTTTAAGTTCTTCAATCTCATTGAAAGAACATCCCTTTGCTCACTCCCACTTGCTTCCATATCCCGTTCGACTTGGGTAAGGAGAGCATGGAGCTCGTGAAAGCTCTTATCCATGCCATGCATGTTATAGTTTGCCCTAGCTTGGGCAAATTTGGGAGGAAGTGAGTGAAGGATGCGGCCAACCGCTAGCTTCTTAGGAATCTTGACCCCTAGACGATCTAGAGTGTCAACATGTTCCACCATCTTAAGCACATGTGGGCCAACCTTTGGGCCCTTCTCTAGCTTGGCTTCAAAAAGCCTAGTCATAGCATTATATTGGCGAATCTCGGGTGATTGAGAAAAAGCCAACGTCACCCTAGAGAATATCTCATATGCTCCAAGGGTGATGTATTGTTGCTTAAGGGTTGAGGACATCGACCAAATCTGTGACACCCTCAAATTTGCGGAAAGAAAAAAAATAATTTAAATACATAACGAAGGGTAATTATACATATCGAAGGTGTCATAAATAAAAAGGGTCATTAAAAAACGGAAATAATATTATACAAAAGAAATATACAAGACGGGAGACATATCTCCCGTATAAATACGGAAATAAAAAGAGTGTATAATAATATACAATCTAAGAACCGACTATAGGTCCAAGGTAAATACTTCGCTCGCTAGCTCGTCAATGTACCCCAAATATGCATTCACCACATGTTCGACCGCATTAAATATAAACACGGAAGCCACAGTCAGTGGGGAGTAACTCCGAGTTCTCCCAGCCACGAAATGTCGAGTTTAATTAAACATGAATAACATAAAAGTAATGTATATGGAAAATACAAACTTAACATAAATGATATGCTTTTCATGTTATGAAACAATTAACTAACATATAACCTATCATGTGAAAGCTATCATGTGAATCTGATAATAAACTATAACAAGAGGTAGGGAAGCTGGTATGCTAGCTCAGAGGTTACCCTGTAACATGGCCATGATACACTCAAACCCTAATCAACACGTAATCATGTGAATCAGTTAACAATCAGTAATCCAAACTCTATCAACCTTAGCCGGCTTGCATCTCACCTTCTAAAGCTCATAGAATCATCAAACATGAAAGACCAATACTTCTACAAACAGGCATAAGTTCTTAGTACCGTCAATAGTCGACTGTAACTCGAGTCTATACCACGAGGTAGGATATACTTAAATATTTAGGCTCAGCGGTCACTCCGGTAACATGGCCCAAATACCAAGCACACATCTAGGCTCAGCGGTCACACTAATGACATGGCCCAGATCCAAAGCACATATCTTAGCTCAGAGGTTCCTCTCAGAAACATGTCCAAGATACGACTCAACCCTAAACCTAGACTGCGCAGACCCAGAGAAATGCGGAAAACCATCGCATCCAAGACCCATGATACAATCACATGAGTACACCCTAAGAAGATCCATCAAAGGGGTTGGCTAGTACTTAAACTGGCTCCATTTCCCAAAGTGGAAACAATGGCAGCCATACCCCGACTTGGATATAAACCCACCAAGCCGGGACACAGAAGCTATCAAGCGGCAAACTCCATATGCTCGTTAAAGATAGTACGGGCCTATCAATGTCATGGTCCAAGATACTCATTTAGAATTAGAATGGTCAAGACGCCATATACTCATAATTCTCTATGGGTACTTAGTCAACACGACACCAACCATATAATCAAACAGTCACGGGAAAAACTTCCTATCATGTGACTAATTGCATATAAATCATATTCAAATATCATATCGCCTCATATCTACTAAGGCTCATTCATTCATTCATTAAATAAAACCTTACCTGAAGACAAATCCCCGACCCGAGTCCCGCGACGGGTCATCAGTCAAAACGGGGCTGACTAGATCTTAGTTTGACCAAACCCGTTTGGCCAAACCGGCTAGAAACAGAGTCTTAGCCATCGAGGCTTGAACATAAGAATCATCATATTCAATTCGTGTTATTTCATTCTATTTCTAACATGTGAATTATTAAATCATACCACCACCCGCTTGACTTAAAGGATATCAATTTAAACTACCATCTCGTATTATAATTTCTAACATGTGAGAAATAATAATTTAATGAAAAACCTTTTAATTAAATATTTTACTTATTAATATTTCTCACTTGCTAATTATTACAAAACGCGATGAAATAACAATAACTCAAAAACCGTCACAAGTCTAAGGAAGGGGACCCACGGGCTGATTTGGGCCGACTTGACACGGGCCTGGACTGGGCCCCACGGCTGGTTTGGGCCTGTTTGGGCTGTTTTAAAGACTTTACTAAAACCGTTTCCTAATATTTCCCGCATGCTTTAACATAATTAAAACCCGTCAAAACAATAACCAAACAATCAAACATCGACACAACCCAAAGACCAAAACCCGGACCAATCCAGACCGGACCAGGACCGGCCTGAACCGGGCCTGAACCGGCCGGTTTGGGCTGGTTTTTCCGGCCAAATTCCACGGTTCAAACAACCTCCATTCCAAATTATTTATAACATGTTTTTAATTAACAACATCCATTTTTAACATCCAATTCAACCATCATGCATATTAAAATCATGATTATGAAGAAATCATAAAAATATGTCAAGGACACCAACATGTTTATAAATTCATACAACATGATAAAAATGATTACTTATCATGTTACTAATTAAAAACCGTAAATCATAAACAACAACTAAAGATATGTAACATTTTTCGTCGAGTAACTCGGAATCGTTACCTTAGCTAGCTAAAATCAAGTAGCACCAAAATAATAAGAACTAGGAAAATAAGAAACCCGTCTTCTAGTCTTCTCCCAAAATATACGAGTCACCAAACTCGTCTTCAAAATCTTCCCCTATAAGAAATGACAAGAAAACATTATTAGAACTTAAAACTTGATTTTCCATAATTAAAGTGTTGAAAACGATTTTGTCGGAATTTAAAATAAAACGTACTTGAAGATGGAGAGCGAAGAGGAGATTCTAGAAATATAAGTTAGGACGGATTTGAATAAGAAATGAAGGTTTTATGAGGATTTTGCTCAAGAACGACGAAGAACGAATGAAGAACGACGAAGAACGTTCAAGAACGATGAAGAACGATTAATTTGATCTTAAGTTGATTTGTTGGAAAATGAAAAGTTGTTAGTGAGTAATGAAAAGAAAGAAAATATCAAGCTTTAAGAGAGGAGAAAAGAGACGTGAGAAAAGAAGAGAAATCGGGTCTGTTTTTAAGCGATTGCGGAATTTAAGTTGACAGACCGATAAAGTTACAAATATCTTAGATATTTTTATTAGTTTAATCATATTAATTAAAAGATCTAATATGAGTGAAAAATAGGTGACATGGGGCGTGTGAAATGGAGAGGAATCGGGTCTGATTTTGAGCGATTTGCGTAATTTAAACGGACGGATCGATAAAGCTACAAATATCTTAGATATTTGTATTAGTTTAATCGAAACAATTAACATATCTCAAGTGAGTGGAAAACGATGACATGGCGCGTGACTCATGCCAAAGTCGAGTTTCGAGTTTGTTACGGGATTTACGATGAGTCGGGAATAGTTAAATGACGTTCGGTTTAAAACCGTAAACGTTATTCTTTAAATTCCGAATAAATTCAAAATAATTATATTAAATTATGATAAATCTTAATAAATCTAAATAAAAATAAATCAAAAAAATTATTTTTTTAAATAAAATTTCGGTCTTCATACTTATGAGACGAGTCGGGAAAAGTCAACGGAAGTCAAAGTTGACTGAAAAGTCGAGAAAAGTCGAAGATGACTTAAAAGTCAAGAAAAGTTTAGGACGACTTAAAAGTCAAGAACAGTCAATGACGACTTTTAAAAAGTCAAGAAAAGTCAAAGACGACTTAAAAGTCAAGAAAAGTCAAAGACGACTAAAAACGGTCTTTTCATGAAATCTCTCAAAAAATTCCAAATACGAACGCGGAATTTCAAAACAAGACTCGGAACAAAAATTCCTATTTTAAAAACTTAAGTTCTACTGAAAAGTGTTAGTAAATATTTTTACTAGAAAAATCGGGTACTTTTCGGGTTGTTACAAGCGATCAGTATCAAGAGTGGTTTTCCCGACTAGAGAGTAACTTAACTGATAAACGAATCATTATTCAAGCATGGTCATGCATTTCAGTTACAACTCCTCGAGTGGCCTTGAGAAATAACAAAACCTGATAAAGGTTGGATATTTTCTTCAACTCGAATCCTGCAGATCCAAGCACAGTATGAAATGACCCAGTAAAAATCTACTTAGCCTCTTGTTACGGTCGACCATGAGAAAAAAACCAAAGTCACCCAAAAACTGTTGGAGCTAGTGTCCTCCACAGTTAGTGTGATAACAGCTAAGGTTCATAGGGTATACTTTGTATTATAATCAATTGATTAACGTTTAACGATAACGGTTGGCTTGCTAGATAAGTTTGACGTTATTGTCATACAGATGGCGGTGATCAACTGATCCCTAAAAGTCACACCTAAAGGATGTGTTTGAGAGATGTGATTATTTGAGAAAATAATCATATTGATGCCTAAATTAAAAGACTAAAAGGTTAGTCGATGTATTTGACTAAAAGGTTAGTCAAATGTGATGATGATACGATTATTTAATAACGATTATATAATGTTAGCTGGTAATTGAATATAAAATGTTATATTTAATCAATGTATATAATGTTGGTCTAAACTAAATGTAAACTAAATGTATATTATTATAGTGTATTGGTCCGGCATTACTCGGTTTATGTGACGGTCCATTACTAGTAATAATTAGAATACATATTACATTATGTACATATTAAAATGATATGCTAACTACCTAACAGAGGCTGAGTTAAATAAGGAAACTAGGGTTTCTTTTATTCTTCCTCTTGATACCCGGATATATGAGGGAGGAATAAAAAGAAATAGAAACCCTAATTGCCTAAGGGGATCTCACGGCACACACAAAATAAGAAGAGAAAAAAAATTCTGATATTTATCTCTCTTATTCATCTTCATATTCATCATCAATACACACAAAATTAGAAGTAATTTTGGGTATTCGTCCTAGCACGACGAAGGCATTTCTTGAACCATCTTGGGTGTAACGATTAGGAGAATACCTACTTTGGTATTTGTTTTTAGGCCTTTTTCTAGGACCGAAGGTTATTTCTTAATCTCTTGTTTATATTATGCAATTTCATTTATGACTAGAAATTCATATAGTTATAATTTCATTATAATCCGAAAAATTTTAAAGGAAAGTATACCGATATTTCCCAAAAGTGGTATCAGAGCAATTGGCTATGAAATTAATTTATATGTTTTCATATTTGATGCAATATAAGATTAGAAATTTTTGTTTTGTTTTTTTTTTGTTTTTTCGGCTGAAAGAAGAAAAAAAAAAATTAGGGTTTGCTTTTTTTTTTGGTACTGTTCACGGTCAGGAAAAAAAAATTTTGGTACTGTTCACGGCACTGTTCAACCGTGAATAAAAAATTTTTTTTTGCCTTGTTTTTCCTTTTGATTCATATATGTTGTTGTTTTAATATGTTAAGATAATAATATAATGAATTAGTTGATATTTTGATTTAATGAGGATTAAATTGAAATGTAAAAGGAATTTGTTTTTGGATGTTAAAGAACATTCATTGTGCTAAATTTTTCGGTATGAATTTACAAAACAATTATGATTAGTTGAGTATTTTGATAATTGATTAATCATGATTTAGATATTCATGTTAAAAGGTTAATTTGAATTATCTAGTTTGTATCAATGTTTAATAATGATTAAATGTTTAATGTTTGTACCGATCTAGTTTTATTAGCATGATCAATTTAAAAGGAATTGTATTTGTTTTTTTTTAAAACCGAGAAAATAAAATAAAAAAAAAAAAAAAATAAAAAAAAATTGTACCTGCTACTGTTCACGGGTACTGTTCATCCGTGAATAGTGAGAAAAAAAAATTTTTAAAATTTTTTTTGTTTATTACATTATAAAGATAATGTATGTTGTTTATTGTTGTGAAAAAGTTCACAATAATAGATACCCTATTATTTTAAAAAGGTTTAAAATAATGTTGAATTTAATTTATGTTAAACCCGATAATATGAATTAAATTGGATTATGGTTGATTAAAATTGTTCTGTGCAATTAAGGAATTGTCACATTATTTTGATCATTTTAAAGGTGGTTTGGATAAATTAATCATCATAATTAATGAATTATGTCTCGTTTGTTTAATTTATTTTGTTGATGCATTTTATTTTGTTGAATGAATGAATGAATGGATGAATGGATTATTTTGGTATTTTTACAAGAGGTTGTAATTTGTATTGCTTAGTGTGGCCTTAGTAGATTGTGTTATCGTAATGATGATAACATGGTCTTTGATGTATTTTGAGATCTCGAATCTCCCCTTTGTAATTTTTAATTATAATTTTTAAATTAGAATGTAAATAGGTTTATATTTTGTAATTTTAAAAATTGTATTTTTGAGAAGACCAAAGATGGAGATCGGATAGCTCACTCCCGCTACATGGACCAAGATGGAACATCAAGTCAAACTTCTAGGGTCCATAAGGATGGATTCCAAAGTGTATTTTTGTTCTATTTTGATAGGATAGGCCACACTAGGACTTTGTACTTTGTTTTTCATTTTTCCGTTCTTATTGATTTTCTTTTGCATGATAGTTATTGCATCATATTCCGCCTAAACCAAACCACCTACTACTTAATTGCATGAAAATTGACTCATATAGATTGTATGTTAATTATCATGGACATCCAGATGTCACTCACCATTCTTAAAGCTATCATCTTAAATTATTTATTCTCAAAATGCTAGATCATTCGTTCACTTAAATGAATAAAATTAAAGCTGATGGACCTTCCTCTAAAACCTAAAATTGAGATTAGTCTTTATAGGGAAAACTGTTATGACTCCCTTCTTCGTCTGTAGGCATATAGGACCTTACTCTCCATATGACCCCTTCTACGTTGGGTAAGTAGTATGTGTTGACCTATTTTACCTCAACATTATGGTACGAGTAATATCTTGTGATTATGATGGACTTAAGATAGAATTTACAGAAATTTATCGACCCGGAATTCTAAAAGTAGAATTAGCCAAGAAGTTGGCTTATCAATTTACAGAAATTGAGTCTCGGGATCATTTATATAATACTTGAGGGAGGTCAATTGTATAAATGCAGAGTCTTAGCATTAGTCGGTTTTGCATTAGACTTAATTAAAACGATGAAAATGCTTATTATGTTTTATCTCCTTTCTCGCAGTGTAGCATTCATTTATATCGATAAAACTGTTATAACAAATGGCTGGACATGCTGATGCCCCTATGCCAAGTGCCACGCTCGCACGCGAATCTTGGCTTAAGATGTTCATGGACAATATGAATCAGTACACGCAACTGAAGAATAACGGGTCCAACTTTGCGGACTGGAAGGCTTCATTACGGAATGCTGCCATAGCTGACGGTAAGCTCAAGTACTTGACTGAGCCACTACGCCTAACCCAGGCTCCAATGCAGGAGCAAATGAATCACTTGCTTATAGTGATTTCGTAATGGAGGCGGGTGCGATAAAAAACGTACTCATCTTTTCAATAGAATCCAATTGGCAAAGACGATTCATTGCCCAAGGTGCAAACAAGATTTTCACCACGCTCACTAACTAGTTCTCAAAAGCACCGCAGATCGTTATGTACGAGCTTACCACTCGCTTCTTTGAAGCGAAACTCCAGAAGGGCCAACCGGTTAGCCCACACATTCTCGATATGATCGAGAATCTCGAAAAACTGGAGGCACTTGATTGCAAAATCAAAGAGAGCGTGGTCATTGACCGCATGCTTCATTCAGTCCATGATGGTTTTGCCCAATTCAGGGCAAATTACTACATGAATGATTTGAAGAGAAATCCTCATCAGCTACACTCACTTCTCATACAGACTGAGAAGGATCTGAAATTGAGTGGGAGCCTGAAGCAGGACGTTCTCATGATTGCAAACAAGGGTTAGGGTAAGGGCAAGGCTCAGGCCGACCTAGCTGCAGCGGCAGGCTCAAAGTGATTAGCAATGTTAGGCATCTTCGCTGTCACGGTAGTCTCAACAGTCGAATCTTCCATGAAAATAAAACTGTCGAAGACGGAGTCAGGAGTACTCAAGTCTTCCTCCTGAAGAGTCTTATCTATCCCTCTCTACCTGCGCATACACAACTAGAGAGAAAAGATAAGAACAGTCTTAAGGAATTAGAAATTCCTTAAGACGAGACAGAAATAAATAACAGAAAATTAAATTGCCTCCCCGGCAACGGCGCCAAAATTTGATGTGGTCGTTATACACCAAAAATAAAACCTAAGTCTACTAACTAAGAAGATAGCGGAAGTAGGGTCGTTCTCCACAGGGAGGAAACTAATTAACTGAAATCTAATTCTGCAGGTAACAAACTGGGGGTTTTGAATTGCTTTGAACTAAACTAAATGAGATTAAAAGAAGAGAAGTAAAAGATAGAGATAAATAAGAAATAAATCAGATAAGAGAGAAATATGCTAGGATTCGGTCTACTGCAGTATCGGCATCTACGGGTCAACTAAGTCAGTCAATCTTTTAATGAGAAGAGCAATGGTTTTCTCCTCTCGGTCTCAAACCGCCCTAGGGATTTTCCTAATTAACTCTCGTCCTCTTAGAAGTCACCTATCAATTCTAAGCAAGCCTTCCCTTCCAATCTCTCGATCCAGGTCGGGGTTAACTACCTAGCCTCGTCTCCTGCGTGCACTCATTCGACTAAACCTCAATTAAATTGCAAAGATCGATTCTCACTACTAGCTAAACTAATCCCTCCTAACATGCCTTTACTACAGTTTCCCTCATCCCAACATACAAGAGAATTAGCTACTCATGTTATGAACGATGCTAACTAAGACGATTAAACATATGACATAAGACATAATAAAACCGTAATTGACAAGCATGAATAATAACAAAGCAGTAATTAAGAGAAGTAAAACAATAATTGAGACTAAAATAAGGATTAAGAATAAAGAGAGAAAAGTAGTTTACAATCTTAGCAAATCCAGCGTAAAGAACAAATCCTACGAATGCAAACCAAAGATAAAGTTCAGAAACTAATGGAAGATTAAAGCTAATAATTCCGAACCCTAAGGGTTCAGAATCCTAATGATTCTGAATCTGAATCCCCCTCTGAATAATCACTAATGACGAAAATAAGAGTTTATATAATGCAAAACACGACTCTTAAACCCTAATTAAGCTACGGACTTAAGGCCCATGATAGATTCTACTCGATCGAGGGAAATAACCACTCGATCGAGGACTTTATTAGAGGAAATCACTCGATCGAGGAACAATTCTACTCGATCGATCAACTTTTCAGCAGCTACTTACTCGATCGAGCACAGGACAGCTCGATCGAGCAACTTTTCTCTTCCACGCTCCTCGATCGGCCAAATATATAATCGATCGAGGTCTTTTGGCCTATCGTGCAGTGTTGGGCATGGCTTTAGACTTGATTGCGAGCGGTTTCACGTTTTCCCATGCAAGAGCTTCTGTTCCGTTCCTTCCATTCTCCTAAATGCATGCAAAGTGGACTGTTTTGGCTCGGTTTCCGCTACTACGCAGCTTGTACCTACAAAATAGTAATGAAAGTACAAAGTAGCCAAATAGGGGCATATGGTGATATAATATCACCTAAATGACATATAAATGCGTGAATACATGGACTAGAAAGTCTATATAAAATACACGCATCACTAGCTGTAGGGAAGCCGAAGTTCAAGAAGCTAGGAAAGGGCAAGAGTGGGCCTGGTGAGACTATCGGTAGCTCACAAGGCAAGATAAAGAGCAAAGAACACATGGAGTGCCACCATTGCCACAAGATTGGGCATTGGAGGTGGAACTGTCCCGTGTATGCTGAAGACGTAAAAGCAGGCCGCGTCACTCCTGTTGGTATGTCTTATTTTATTCATATGATTGAGATTAACCATGCAAGTTTCGGAACTTGGGTACTTGATACTGGTTGTGGTTCTCATCTGTGTAATCATTTGCAGGGCCTAAGAAACATCAAAAATCTCGAAAAGGGTGATATAGACCTGCGAGTGGGGAATGGAGCAAGAGTAGCTGCCGTTTCAGTGGGAACATATGTAATCCAACTCCCAAGTGGATTTGAGTTATTTTTAAATAACTTTTACTATGTACCCAGTTTATCTAAAAACATTATTTCAGTTTCCGTACTTGATAAGAACGGTTTTTCATTTGTCATAAAGGATAATAGCTGTATTTTCTCCTTTAACGAAATGATTTATGGTAAAGCAGTTTACATGAATGGGATTTATGTTTTAGATCAAACCACAGATATATTGCATGTGAGTAATAAAAAGGTAAAGGTTGGTGACAAAGATCAAACCTATCTACGGCATTGCCGTATGGGACACATAAATGAAAAACGCGTGAAGAAGCTCATTGACAATGGGACTATCTCCCTATTTGACTATGCATCATTTGGCACGTGTGAATCATGTCTCATAGGCAAAATGACTCGAATTTCCTTCAAAGGTGTTGGAATGCGCGCTGCTGACCTATTAGGACTTATACATACTGATGTGTGTGGACCTATGTCAATCAACGCTAGAGATGGCTATAGATATTTTATCACTTTCACGGACGATTTGAGTAGATATGGATATGTCTACTTAATGAAGCACAAAAGTGAGTCCTTTGATAAGTTCAAGGAATACCAGAATAAGGTTGAAAACCAGCTGGGTAGAAAGATTAAAGCACTACGTTCAGATCGTGGTGGCGAATATCTTTCGAAGGAGTTTGATCAACACCTTAAAAACTGTGGTGTAGTACTACAGTTAACTCCACCTGGAACACCTCAATTAAATGGTGTGTCCGAACGGAGAAATCGAACATTACTTGATATGGTTCGATCCATGATGAGTCACACGGTAGTGCCTGATTCATTGTGGGGCTATGCTCTTTTGTCAGCTGCTCTTATACTTAACCGAAGTCCGTCTAAAGCTGTTGACAAGACCCCATTTGAAATGTGGAAGGTGCACTGAAACTATTCAGAAAAGACAACTAAACAATGACAATTGAGCTAAGATTAAGACACTTGCAAATACTCTGTTTTCTGTTTGAATTGATTGTTAAAGAACAAGGATAGGACCTTAACCAAAGCACAAAGCCAATGGTTGAGGGTTGAACCTTGATCCCAGCACACAGCTAAGGACCCAAGCTCACTTCCAAGCACAAAGCAAAGGAAGTTGTCTCAAGCACACAGCCAAGAGATGCAACAGAAACAAGGTTTCAGTTTTATGTTTTACTTCAAATCTGATTTGTATTTCATTAGGTGAAGGCCTTATATAGGCAGCAAGGATACACTCAGACGTTTAGGACACATCTAGGGCCACAAGGGCTTACAACATGAAACAAAATAACAGCTACAAACTTGCAGAATTCTGACATAAAGTAGATAAAGTAGAAAGTAGTTTCTAAAGAGACAATCTTCCTTAATTGTTTGATCAGGTGTGTCTTGGGTGAAGAGTGGACTTTCAAGCTTGGGTTTGTGAACCAAACTGAAGTAGGAAGGCTCCCAAAGATGTGCTAAAGGTACCTCACGCATTGTTTGTTCAAAAGGGGAAGATTGACAGTGACATATTAACTACTACAACAAAGGCTGAAATCTGGACAGTTTGAAGTTGTCCCTAAGCTAACTCTTTGTGTGTTTGTTTCTTGGAAGGGAAGTCCTGGGGAAAGTTGTAGAGGACCTTCCCAAGACATAGGTTTAGGGATTGGTTAGGCTTGTTTGATTGGCTAAAAGAGGAAGGTTTGACAGAACAGCTAAACTGCTACATGTAAGGCTGTAACTGGACTGGTTCACTTGGGTTGTGTTTTGAGGGGTGTTCTTGACGTTTTCTGAGGAAGGTTTCCTGGACAAAAAGGTAGTAGACCCTCCCTAGTACCATGCCCCATAGTTGGTTTGGAGTCCCTAAGCTTGGAAGTTGCCCTGAGACCCTCCCCAAGGCACTGCTGCTGGCTGAGTTTCCAAAGGTTTTGTTGGCTTGTTTTGTGAGTCTGTTTTGTGGCTTGTTTGGTCTTGGCTCGTGTCATGGCTACCACTGGCTCGTGTCTTTGTGTGGTGGCTTGGGCCTGGGCTATACAAAGCATTAAGATAGCTTTTGACATAAGGTAGGTTTGGCATTGAATCCTGGTTAGGCTGATCATAGGTTGATTGGCCTTGTCTTTGAGCATGGCATTGAACTCCTGTTGCAACCCCTCCTTCTTGAAAAAGATTTGCCCTCAAATCCTCTTCATCCTCAGAGTCTTCTTGATAATGACTTAGGTCTCCCACATTGAATGTCCCATGTACCCCATAATCCCCTGGTAAATCTATCTTGTAAGCATTAGGTCCTACCCTTTCAAGCACTTCAAAAGGACCATCAGCTCTTGGCATGAGTTTGTTTTTCCTCTTCTCTGGGAATCTTTCTTTCCTTAAGTGCAGCCACACCATGTCTCCTGCCTTGAACTCTCTAGCTTTCTTTGGACCTTTGGCTCTTGACTTATACATTTCATTTGTTCTCTCAATCTGTTTCTTGACTTGACTGTGAATCTGCATCATCTGTTGTACTCTTTCTTTGGCATCATAGTTGACTTCTTTCCTTATCACTGGTGCTAGGTCTGTAGGCATTAGAGGATTAGCACCATAAACAACTTCAAAAGGGGTCTTACCTGTGCTGTGTGAGGGAGCTCTATTGAATGCAAACTCAGCTTGTGACAGTTTGATATCCCAATCCTTTAATGACTTAGCAATGATACATCTCAAGATTCTTCCTAGAGTTTTGTTAGTAACCTCTGTCTGCCCATCTGTTTGGGGATGGTATGCTGTGCTGAAGAGTAACCTTGAACCTAGGAGCCTCCAGAGTGACCTCCAAAAGTGGCTCATAAACTTAGTATCCCTATCAGACACAATGCTTCTTGGTACCCCATGCAACTTTACTATTTCCTTGAAGTAGAGTTCTGCTACCCCCATGGCATCTTCTGTCTTCTTACAAGCAACAAAATGGGCCATTTTGCTGAACCTATCCACTACCACCATTACTGAGTCTTTGCCCCTTTGTGTCCTAGGCAATGCCACTATGAAATCCATACTGATGTCCTCCCAAGGTTTGTTTGGTACAGGTAGTGGGGTGTAGGGACCTGCATGGAACTGTGACTTGGCTAGTTGACAGGGTTTGCACCTTTTGATAGTGTCCTGCACATCACCTAGCATCTTGGGCCAATAGAACTGCTCATGCAATATCTCATAGGTCTTTTGTACCCCAAAGTGCCCTGCAAGTCCATTGCAATGGACCTCCTTGACTAGTAATCCTCTGTAAGGACCTCTAGGTATGCATAGTTTGTTTCCTTGGAAGAGGAATCCATTCTGTGTCAAGTACTTGCTCCCCTTCTTGAGTTTTCCTTCTGCATACACTTCCCATTCCTCCTTGAAGTCTGGATCTTCCATGTAGAGTTCCTTCATGAATTCAAAGCCTAGGACCCTTTGCTCCATGAATGACAACATCACAGATCTCCTAGAAAGAGCATCAGCTACTACATTGTTCTTGCCTTCTATGTACTTGCTTGAAAAGGAGAAAGATTGAGGAATTCTACCCACTTGGCATGCCTGGGGTTGAGTTTGTGTTGACCATTGATGAACTTTAAAGCCTCATGGTCTGAATGTAGCACAAAAGGCTTAGGTTTTAGGTAATGCCCCCAATGATTCAGAGCTCTCACTATGGCATAAAACTCTTTGTCATAGGTAGAGTAATTCAACCTTGCTCCACTTAGCTTCTCACTGAAATAGGCTATGGGCCTCTTCTCTTGACCCAGTACTGCCCCAACTCCTAACCCACTTGCATCACATTCTACTTCAAACAGTTTGTTAAAGTCAGGTAAGCCTAGTATAGGGGATCTACACAACAGATCCTTAATGGTTTTGAAGGACTTCTCTGCCCTTTCTCCCCAAGTAAACTCTCCTTTCTTCATGCATTCTGTGATAGGAGCCATGATAGAACTGAACCCCTGAATGAACCTTCTATAGAAGGATGCCAACCCATGGAAACTCCTGACCTCTGTCACTGTCTTAGGTGTGGGCCAATCCCTGATTGCCTTAACCTTCTCAGGATCAACAGCTACCCCATCCTTTGATATGATGAACCCAAGGAAATGAACCTCAGGCTGCATGAAAGTGCACTTCTCTAGCTTACCATATAGCTTATTCTTCCTGAGAACCTCACAAAGCAAGTTCAGATGTTGTAGGTGTTCCTTCTTGCTTGAGCTGTAGACTAGAATGTCATCAAAGTATACCACAATGAAATTTCCCAAGTAAGGCCTTAAGACTTCTGTCATGAGCCTCATGAAGGTGCTAGGGGCATTGGATAGCCCAAATGGCATCACTAACCATTCATACAGCCCATGCTTGGTTTTGAAAGCAGTCTTCCACTCATCTCCAGCTCTTATCCTTACTTGATGATACCCTTGCCTTAGATCAATCTTAGTGAACACTTGAGCCCCACTGAGTTCATCCAGAATGTCATTGAGTCTAGGTATAGGGAACCTATACTTAATGGGGATATTGTTAATTGCTCTGCTATCTATACACATCCTCCAAGTTCCATCCTTCTTAGGCACTAGCAGTGCTGGTACAGCACAAGGACTAAGAGACTCCCTGACATACCCTTTGCTAAGCAATTCCCCCACCTGAGATTGCAGCTCTTGTGTTGCCCTGGGGTCACTTCTATAGGCTGGCTTGTTTGGAAGGACAGCCCCAGGTACTAGATCAATGTGGTGCTCAATTCCCCTTAGTGGGGGTAATCCACTATGTAGTTCAGCAGGGAAAACATCCTCATAGGTTTTCAGCAAGGCTTGCACTTCCTTAGGCACTTGGTTAGACCCTTCCCCTACCTCCTTGGTGAGGAGGACATAGACTGGCCTAAGATCATTTAACTCTTGCTCCATCTCTGCTTCACTTAACAGCAGAACTTCCTTAGCAGCTTCAGTTAAGATTGGAGGGTTCCCTTTCAGGATAGGGGGTAAAGGAGCTAAGATGATTTTCTTCTTCCCAAACCTAAAAGAGTAAGTATTGTCCCTTCCCTGATGGACAGCATCCCTATCAAACTCCCCGGGCCTCCCTAATAGAAGGTGACAAGCATCCATAGGCAATACATCACACAGGGCCTCATCAGCATATCCTTTCCCAATAGAAAATGGAACAACACATTGTTGATCTACTCTAACTTCAGCCCCCTTGTTCAGCCACCTAAGCTTGTAAGGTTGAGGGTGGTCTTTGGTGGGCAATGGTAGTTTATCCACCATTGTCTTAGAGGCTACATTGGTGCAACTCCCTCCATCCACAATCAGATTACACACCCTCCCTTTTATGGTGCACCTAGTTCTAAAGATCTGGTGTCTTTGATCTTCTTCTAAGGGTTGGGGTTGTGTGTGCATCACCCTCCAAGTCACCAGACTTAACCCATCATCAGGTTCTATCAACTCCTCACTAGCCTCTATCTCAGGCTCTTCCATCTCCTCATCACAGACCAACACCTCATCATCCCCCCAATGGATTACCTCTAGAGTGCTCAGAGCTCTTTTAGATGGACATTCTCTAGCAAAAGGTCCATATCCTTGACATTGA
>JAIUZE010013108.1:0-22042 GCA_022085475.1 Heliosperma pusillum
TCTTCTATTTTTGTTTGTGTATTCACTTTTATTTAGCACGATCTCTGTTAATATTTGTGTTTTTATCAAGTTTTCATAAAAGTATGCTTTATCTTTGTTGTTTTTCTTTTTGTAAATATTTTTTATTGTTTACCTAATTAATGTGAATTAGTATCAGACGATATTCTTAAAAATATCACATGCTGAAATATATTGTAATACATTGATGTTTAACTAATTACTGTAAATTAATATCACATGTTATTCTTAAGAGTATCACACGTTATTTTTAAGAGTATCACATGTTATTCTTAACAGTATCACATGTTATTCTTAATAATATTACAGTCTGAACTACATTTAATTGTTAAGGGAGGAGACAATGATCAAGTTAAATGATTCCAAGTTAGTGATTTTTCTAACAACTTACATTTATGTTCCTTACTTATATATGTCTATATTTTCTTTTGCCTTAAAGATTCTACTAAAATGATGTTTTGTTCTTTGTTTTCCTTTTTACAGATTTTTTCTCTTGCCGAGGTTGGTTAAGAGTTTGTGTTGATGCTGAATAAATTTATAGTCGTACATCATCAATTAAGCAAATCATCTTGTTTTTTTGTTATTTTTTTTATAAAGACAAATTTTGTATTGATAAATATCGTTCCAAGCGGTTATAATTTAGTATTTTTCTACATTTTTAGTCAACAATACGTTACTCTACCAAGTTGTACAACTTATTAGAAAAAATATCAATGTATCTTAGTAACAATAAAATAATTACTTCAATTTATTAGTAATTATGTGGCAATTTATTAGAAATAAGGTCACACGTTATTAGAAATAATATCACATGTTATAAGAAGTCATATCACATGAAGTGATTGAAAATATCACATGATGTGATTAATAATATCACGCTCTGCCATTAACAATATCACAATTTTGCCAGCACCAATATCACCATATGCCATATATCTATTAGACTGACTTTTGAAGTCTTATGATAGTAAAGTATCACAACCATTACCAAAGAATATCACACTTCACACAAAACAATATCACAAATAAAAAGAATGATTACGCCCTTCCAATTTCGTGATATTAAGAAACAATATCACTATATACAAGACACACTATTATTACTGATCTTAAACATATTACAAAATTTTAACGACAATACTAGGTTTTAACAGCTACTACTTACATTAGATTACTTATTGACAAACTTTACATCAATGCACTTTTAATTAAAGTTTTCTGTCAACATATTCCTGTTAGTCATTTTAATTGTTTTCTCTAACTCTACTTCTACGACTTGCAACTGTCTGTACCCATCCTTTTGGGGCTCGTCTTCTTGATCAGCATCATCTTGCCCATAATCAGATCGTCTATCAATCAAACGCAAATAAACAACAGTTAGTATAGTTTAAATCATTATTTTGGTTCCTAGTATCATTCTAGAACCATTTTCGGATTTTTTTCTTTTAAACTTGTTCTTAGAGAGTAACGAAATATGGGTAACTCAATAGAATTCTTCTTGGTAATGAAAAGTTACTGATAAACTTCATGTTGGGTAATAATTTCCTAAAATTAAGGCAACTGTACAAAAAGTTACAGACAAATTTGAACGGCAAAAAAGAAAAACCCAATAAAAAAATAACGTTGATGCAAAATGCTCAACAAGAATATGTCCAACAGTAAGCGTCGCATCAAGAACAAATGCATGCTTAACAGAAAGACCTAACTTAACAAATGACCCAAACTAGTTATTAGTGAACTCAGTCAAATCATATACCCGAGGATAAGTCACCAAAAAAATATCAAGAATTTGATATCAAGTTCCCCAAAATCAACTAACCACCATGTTTTAAAGCACTCATTTCTTTCATAAGTTTCAGTAGAATTTTTGAAATTTAGTGTTAATCAACCATAACACATTTGTTGAATCATAAAATTTGCACGTACCGTAAAACAAAATGTCACAATAATTCTATTTCAAAACATAATATATCATTTTATTTGTGTTAATCTAGAAACCATGTCAGAATTATGGTGATTAAATATCACTGATTGTTTGTGTCATCTATATGCTTGTTTGTGTCATCTATATGGTGGATAAATGATTGTTTGTGTCATCTATATGCTTGGATTGTCATCGGTATTGGTGGGTGGGTAGTGGTCGTCAACGGCGAGTAGTATGACATAAAATATTTTTAACCCTTTTGTGTTGTTTTTTTTTTCTTGATATTGTTTAGTGTAACCAGTGATATTGTTTTGTATATTCTGTGATATTGTATAACTGGACTAACGGACTCAAATATTTAGGTGGACTCACCGGATCTTGCCTCTCTCTCTCTCTCTCTCTCTCTCTCTCTCTCTCTCTCTCTCTCTCTCTCTCCGCCTTAGAAAATATATTTTTTAAAACTAACGAAATATTTGGATTCCGCGTAGAATATTATGGCTAGATAACATATTTAATGGCCGAAAATTTATAAGCTATTCACGAAAATCGAGTCGAAATAGATTTTACTTTTTTTAATGCACCTAGTAGTCAATTTCATGTATCTAGCGATTGTCATGCACCTAGTACTCATTTTCATGCATCTAGAGCAAGTTATTTTCATGCACCTAGTAATTGGTTTCATGCATGTAACAATTTTCCTGCACTTAGTGCTTGTTTTCATGTATTTAGATTAGTTTTAGTTTACCTAATTGAATTTATGTACATTAAGTATATATTATTTAATATAATCAATAAATTTTGTGTACTTACTCCAAATATTTTAATTGAATAAACTTAACTAATTGTAAATGATCCATCAAAACTTTCGAAATGAGATTTGGTGGAGATTTAGTGAGAGTTCTCACGGTTCTCATTATGTTAGTGGTTCTCACCGGATCCTGACCATATATATATATATATATATATACATATATATATACATATATATATATACATATATATATATACATATATATATACATATATATATACATATATATATATATACATATACATATATACATATATATATATACATATATATATACATATATATATACATATATATATATACATATATATATACATAGAATTGGGATCCGGTGAGAACCACTAAGATAATGAGAACCGTGAGAACTCCGCCTTACAAAATTTATTCTTTAAAAGTAACGAAATATTTGGATTCGGCGTTGAATATTATGGCTAGATAACATATTTAATTTCTTGGCCGAAAATTTATAAGTTACTGACGGAAATCGAGTCGAAATAGATTTTACTCTTTTTGATGCACCTAGTAGTCAGTTTCATGTATCTAACAGATTTAATGCACCTACTACTCATTTTCATGCATATAGAGCTAGTTATTTTCATGCACCTAGTAATTGTTTTCATGCATGTAACAATCTTCATACACCTAGTGCTCGTTTTGATGCATTTAGAGTAGTTTTAATTTACCTAATTGAATTTATTCACATTAAGTACATATTTTTAAATATAATCAATAAATATTGTTTAGTAACTGCAAATATTTTGCTTGAATAAACTACACTAATTGTAAATGATCCATCAAAACTTTCGAAACAAGATTTGGTACAGATTTAGTGAGAGTTCTCACGGTTCTCATTATGTTAGTGGTTCTCACCGGATCCTGACCATATATATATGATATATATATATTATATAAGATATATATATCTATCTATATATCTCTCCTATATATATATAAATGAGATCAGGTAAGTCCACCATTTTAGGTTGAGTTCCTAAGTCCTAATAAGGACCATTGGATCAAACAAATCAAGGGTCAAGATTAAAACAAAATTGAAAGGCTGAATATAAAAGCTATCAAATCCCAGCAAACCCTAATCACTAAATCATTCTCACTTCTCTTTCTTCCTCCCTTCTCTCTCTTCCTCTCATCTCTCTACAATATATCTCCCTCCACCGCCCGCCACAACCAGCCTCCTCCACCCGCCCGCCACAGCCACAACCACAACCACCCACCTCCACCCTCGGCGGTCCTCCTCCTTCCTTGGTCTCCCACCTCCGCCCGCCACAGCCACAACCACAACCACCCACCTTCACCCGCGACATCCTTTCTCCTCACTCGGCTGCCGTCCTCCACCCTCGCCCTCCTCCTTCATCCTCCTCCCACCGCCTCTTCTTCTACCTCATCCTCCGCCTCGCACCTTCTCTCCTCCAATCGCCGCCTCCCACCTCATCTCCTCTCCTCCACAACCACCGCCTCCTCCTCCACATGTCCTCCTGCCGCCGTCTTCCTCTTCCTATGCCGCCTCTCTCATTTCCCTCCTTCTCGGCCGCCACCCGTCCTCCTATCATTTTTATTTTCAGATTTGGGTGGGGGTTGGTGGTGGTGTTGGTTTGTTTTTGTCCGTCTTTTTATTTTTCAGATCTGACTGTGTTTGGTCGTTTTTTTTGCCTTTTTTTTTTTTTCAGATATGTGTCGTATGGGTCTGGGTGGTGGTTGTGTGTTTCGGTGGAGGGATCTCATGATGGTGGTGGGGTGTTTTTCTTTTCAGATTAGTGTCGTCCTCTGTCGTGGTGGGGGTGGGTGTGTCATGGTGGTGGTTAGTGTCGTGGTGGTCACTAATTGGTGGTGTGGTGGTCTTCGACGAGTTTGGGACTGTGGTGGTGGTTGTAACTAAAATTACATACACTTGACTGAAGTTACACAATAAAGGATTAAAGTTACAATAAATTAGACTACAGTTACAAAACATTTAGACTAAAAGTCTAAAGTTACGAAACATTAAACTAAAGTTACACTTTTAAAGAAGTAAAGTTCCATAAAATTGGACTACAATTACATAAAATATTACCTAAGTTACAAAAAATTAGACTAAAATTACAAAAAATTAGACCAAAGTTACTTAAAATTTGATTAAAGTTACTTAAAATTTGATTAAAGTTACTTAATATATTCAAAATCAAATTATATTACTTAATTCATATTTTTATATGTAAAATGGCCATAAAAATCTAAAGTTACACTTGAAAAAGACTGAAATTACACTCTAAATGAATAAAATTACTTAAGTATTTCATAAAATTACATAACCTAAAATTAATATATAAAATATTTTATATTAACTTAAAGTTACACTATTCACGGTTGAAGTTACACTCAAAAATGAATAAATTAGATAAAGTTACACCCTCAAAAGTTGAAGTTACACTCGTAAAATAATAAAGTTACAAAAATTTGTCATAAAGTTACAAAAATTATGTTAAAGTTACAAAAATTCAAATCTGAAATTTATTAGTAGTAGTTGAGTGTCATTAATGCTTTTAATCTCATCCATCCATCTATTCTTTAATCTAGTGGTTTAGATGAGGACATAGGGACTCAACCAAAAAGGTGGACTCATCTGAACTTATCTCTCTCTCTCTCTCTCTCTCTCTCTCTCTATATATATATATATATATATATATAGTCAAATTCTTTTGAGTCCACCATTTTCTTAGAGTCCTTGAGTCCTCATCCTAGCCATTGGATGAGGGAGATTGATGGCTGAGATTTGTTGAATTAAAAAGCACACTTATCACTAATTAATTACTTATGCACTAATTAATTAACTTTCTCTCTCTACTTTTAATTAATCACTTTTGATCAGTTTTAAGCACTTTTGAGCTGCTGAGATTTATGAGTGTAACTTTGATGCTTGCGAGTGTAACTCTAATGTTTTAGAGTGTAACTTTAACTTTTTAAAGCGGTTTGTATGTAAAAATTTGAATTTAAACAATTTTAACACCTTACGAGTGTAACTTTGATGCTTTTCGAGTGTAACTTTAATATTTTCGAGCGTAACTTTAAATTTTGAAGACGGTTTTCTCTATAATAATTTGAATATATATAATTTTAACATTCTACGAGTGTAACTTTGCTGATTTTCGAGTGTAACTTTAATTTTTTTTAGACGGTTTTGGATATAAAAATTTGAATTTATATAATTTTAACATTTTACAAGTGTAACTTTGATGATTTACGAGTGTAACTCTAATATTTTACGAATGTAACTTTAGTTATTTTAGGTCATTTTGAGTGGAATTTTTTGAATTTTATTACATGTTGAATTTATGTAATTTACTACAAATTTAGTTCTTTATGAGTGTAACTGTAGTCATTTATAAATGTAACTGTAATCCTCTAAGAATGTAACTGTAATACTTTATGAGTGTAACTGTAGTCCTCTATGAGTGTAACTGTAGTCCTCTATGAGTGTAACTGTAATCCGACCACCACAAACCAACCCACACTCACAAAAAAGATAGATCTAGGAAAAAAAAAGAAAACAAGGGTAAAAACTAAAAAAAGAAATAGATCTGACATCAAAAAGTGTAACTTTTAAGGTTATTTTGTGTTACTTTAATAGTGTTACTTTAATAAATACTGTGTGTTACTTTAATAAATAAAATGTGTAACTTTAATAAATAAAATGTGTAACTTTAATAAATAAAATGTGTAACTTTAATAGACGATATATGTGACTTTAATAAATAAAATGTGTAACTTTAATAGACGATATATGTGACTTTAATAAATAAAATGTGTAACTTTAATAGACGATAATATGTGTGACTTTAATAAATAAAATGTGTAACTTTAATAGACGATATATGTGACTTTAATAAATAAAATGTGTAACTTTAATAGAGAATTTGTGTTACTTTAATAGAAGTCATTGTTACTTGACACCCCTTTTTCAAATCTAGAATTAATAATTAGTGTTACTTTAATAAACAATATATGTGACTTTAATAGATAATTTGTGTTACTTTAATAAAAGTCATTGACATTTGACAAAAATTTTCAGATCTGACAAAAAATGAAAAACCAAGACATAAATACAACAAACATATTTTTTTTTTTTAAAAAAAAACAATCACCACATATGAAGGAGAGAAAAAAAAAAAAAGAAAGAACAACACCACGACAGGCAGGCGACAACCACGCCCACCAAGCCCGACACCCTTCAGCTACCCACGACTCCTCGATACCCCACCCACCACCCTAAACCACCCACGAACCCTCCCCCAACCCCGACTACCGCAACAAACACCACCAACGGCCACGAAATCCCACGAATCCTCCAGATCTGGAAAAAAAAAAAGATGACGCGACGGCAGGCGGCCTTCGTGGCAGAGGAAGAGAGGGAGGTGGAGGAGGGAGCCAGATCTGATTTGTTGGGGTGTTTATTGGTAGATGATGGATGGTGGGTCGTGGTGGGCAGTGGGGCGTGGTGATGGTGTCATAGGTGGAGCGTCGTGGTGGGGTTTGGTGGTTGGTGGCGGTTAGTGAAGCAGATTTGGGGCGTGGTGTTGGTGACGGTGATGGTGGGAGGAGGTAATGGTGGAAGGAGGTGGTAAGTGGTAGTCAGGCGGTCGGTGTGGTGAGGGCCCCAGATCTGGTTGTAGGTGTTATGTGGTGGGTGGTTGCTGTGGTGGATAAGAGGCGGTGAGCGTCAAGGGCGTCGAGGGTGGTCGTGGGGAGTGATTTATTTGGGTGGTGTCGGTGGGTAGTGGTGGTTGTGTGATGTTGTGTGAGAATGGAGGATGAATGAATTAATTGGGATTTTTGATTTATTTGAGTTTTAGAGAGATGAGAGGATGAATATTATGTGAGATGAGAGAGAAGTGATTGTGAGGAAAATCTTATATAGTGAATTAGTGAGGTTTAGGGATTAATTAATGAAAACTAGAGAGAAGGTGATATTTATCATAATTTTGGAGTATCAATCTCAGCCATCCATATCCCCATATCCAATGACCCTAAAAAGGACTCAAGGACTCTAAGGAATGGGGTGGACTCAATTGATCCTTACTCTCTCTCTCTCTATATATATATATATATATATATATATATATATATATATATATATATAGAAATGAGATCAGGTAAGTCCACCATTTTAAGTTGAGTTCCTAAGTCCTAATATTGACCATTGGATCAAACAAATCAAGGGCCTAGATTAAAACAAATTGAAAATCCTACCTATAAAACAACACAAACCCTAATTCCTCAACCACTTTTCAGTTTTCACTCTCTCTCATCCCCCTATCTCTCTCTATCTTCACTCTCACTATTACACAAAAAAAAAAAAAAAACTCCACCATTCTTCAGCCGCCGCCACGCCACACCACTACCTCCAGCCGCACCGGCGCACCACCACCTCCTTCGTCCTCTCCCTCGCTCAGCCACCCTCCTCCCTTGTCCTACACCACCAACGAACACGACACCCACACCTCCAACGAACACGACACCATGACACCGGACCGCCGCGCTTCCTCCCTTTTCCTCCGTACCGCCGCTCTCCTTCCTCTTCCTCCTCCCTCACTCCACCGCTCTCCCTCCTCCTCCTTCCTCACGCCGTCCTCCTTTCTCCTCCTCCTTCCTCTCTCGTCCTCAACACCGGCCTCCTCCACCCTTCACACTCTCGGCCACCCTCCTCCCTTAGCAGCCTCCGTCTCCCTCAGCCGTGTTCCGCCGCGTCTTTTTTTTTTTTTCAAATCTGGTATGTCGTCCCTCCTTCTCTGCATGAACCATTTTTTTTCAGATTTAATGTTTTGTTGTGGGTTTTCTGCAGATCTGATTGTGGGTGGGTCAGGGGAAGGCGGCCGTGGTGCGGAGGGTGTCGTGGTGGAGCGGGTGGGCCGAATATTTGGACAGGTGGCTGGTGGAGGTGTGTCGGCCGGTGGAGACAAGGGTGGTGATGGGAATGACGGCTGGTGGTGGTGGTGTTGGCTGGTGGAGGTTGTGTTATTGGTGACTGAAATAACGCATGAAAGTACCAAAGTATTAGACTAGAATTACGTACACCTACTAAAGTTACACCATAATTTATTAAAGTTACAATAAATTTGACTGAATTTACAAAATATTAGACTAAAAGTCTAAAGTTACAAAACATTAGATTAAAGTTACATTTTTAAAGAATTAAAGTTGCATTAAATTGGACTATAATTGCACAAAATTGGACCAAAGTTATAAAAAATTAGACTAAAATTACAAAAAAATTAAACCAAAGTTACATGACAATTGACAAAAGTTACATAAAAATGAATCAAAGTTACATGAAGTTGCATTAAAATTGGACTAAATTTACATAAAATTGTATAAATATATTTAAAATCAAATTATATACATAATTTCATATTTTTAGACACATTACGACATTAAAAAACTGAAGTTACACTCGCAAAAAATTAAAGTTACACTCATAAATGACTAAAATTATATAAATTATCTTTTAAAATTACATAAATTTAAATTAATACATAAAATAGACTATATTATCATAAAGTTACACTATTAAAGGTTGAAGTTACACTCAAAAATGAAAAAATTATATAAAGTTACATTTTTAAAGGTTAAAGTTACATTCGTAAAAAATTAAAGTTACAAATTTTTTTCATAAAGTTACAAAACTTGTCTTCAAATTACAAAAATTCAAATCTAGCACTAATTAGTAGTTGTTGAGTGTCATTAATGCTTTTAATCTCATCCATCCATCTATTCTTTAATCTAGTGGTCTAGATGAGGACTTAGAGACTCAACCAAAAAGGTGGACTCATCTGAACTTATCACTATATATATATATATATATATATATATATATATAGATAGGTTCTTATGAGTCCACCAATTTTTGTGAGTCCATGAGTCCTCATCTTGGCCATTGGATGAGGGAGATGAATGGATGAGATTGTAGAGACAAAAGCACACTTAACACTAATCAATTACCTATGCACTAATTAATTAACTTTCTCTCTCTAGCCTTTAGTTAATCACTTTTGAGCACTTTTGAATTTCTGAGATTTGTGAGTGTAACTTTAGCCCATATTTGTGAAACTTCAAACTAAAATGTGATTTTGACTATATAAATTTGAATTTATGAAATTTCAAGACAAATTTATGTCATTTTAGACTTTTTATGAGTGCAACTTCAGTCATTATGAGTGTAACTTCAACCGTTATTTATGAAACTTCAAACTAAAATGTGATTTCGACCATATAAATTTGAATTTATGAAACTTCAAGACAAATTTATGTCATTTTAGACTTTTTATGAGTGTAACTTCAGTCATTATGAGTGTAACTTCAACCATTATTTATGAAACTTCAAACTAAAATGTGATTTCGACTATATAAATTTGAATTTATGAAACTTCAAGACAAGTTTATGTGATTTTAGCCTTTTTAGGAGTGTAACTTCAGTCACTACGAGTGTTACTTCAACCATTATTTTTGTAACTTCAAACTAAAATTTGATTTCGACTACATAAATTTGATTTATGAAATTTTAAGACAAGTTTATGTGATTTTAGCCTTTTTATGAATGTAATTTCAGTCACTACGAGTGTAACTTCAACTATTATTTGTGTAACTTCAAGCTAAAATGTGATTTCGACTATATGAATTTGAATTTATGTAACTTTAAGACAATTTTATGTGATTTTAGCCTTTTCTGATTGTAACTTCAACCATTATTTATGTAACTTCAAGCCTTATATGTGTAACTTTTACCCAAAATACAATTAAATTTTAGCATTTTTATGAGTGTAACATTTTACTTTATTAGTGAAACTTCAATTATTATTTGTGTAACTTTAGTCATTTATAGGGTAATTTTATGCATTAGTCTTTTCTAGTGTGACTTCAGTCCAAACTAGTCAAATTTCAGTCCAAATCTCTGTAACTTCAGTCCAAACCTATGTAACTTCAGTCCAAACCTATGTAACTTCAGTCCAAACCTATGTAACTTCAGTCCAAACCTATGTAACTTCAGTTATATAACTTTAGTCTAAAATAGTGTAACTTTAGATCTAGAAATATAAACACCATAAAAAAATAAAAAAACGAAATCTAAAATAAAAAAATAAAAACATAACAAATTAAAAAAAAAACATAAAACATATAAAAAAAATGTGTTACTTTAAGGTCATTTTGTGTTACTTTAATAAATATAAAACATATAAAACATATAAAAACATATAAAACATATAAAAAAACTTCAGTCATTATATGGGTAACTTCAGATACTAAAAGTGTAACTTCAGTCATTATATAACTTTAAGGTCATTTTGTGTTACTTTAATAAATAATATGTGTTACTTTGATATATGTGACTTTAATAAATAAGACATGTAACTTTAATATATAATATGTGTTACTTTAATAGAGAATTTGTGTTACTTTAATATATAATATGTGTTACTTTAATATATAATATGTGTGACTTTAATATACAATGTGTTACTTTAATAAATAATATGATATTTTAATAGACGTCATTAAAGTTTGAACCACCTTTTCAGATCTAAAAAACAAAGAAAAACAGAAAAATAAACAAAACAAATATTTAAGCAAAACTGAAGAAGAAAAAGAAAAGGAAAAAGAAAAAAAAGAGAAATGAGAACACCACCAAAACCATGAGAACACCACCAAAACCATACCATTTTTTAGATTTGAAAAAAGAAAATAAAAGGAAGATCTGGTGAAACTTCAACAAAAAAAGTGATAACTTTAGTTATTTATTGTGTCACTTTAACAAAAACAAACAGATCTGGAAAATTGAAAAAAAAAAAAAAAAAACAACCAGCCACGACCGGCCTTACCCGCGCGTTCCCACTCCAGCCCCACACCGGCTCTCACCACCACCTACCAACGACCGCCCCTACGCCCCACGACCGCCCCGACCTCAGATCTGAAACAAACAACAACAACAACAACCAAAAACCCCAACAACAACCACAACAGGCTGGGGGTGGTGGTTGTTTGTTACAGATCTGGGGTCGGGGAAGAAAGGAGACGCCGGCATAAGGTGGAGGTAGGCGGCCAGAGGAGAGGAGGGGCGGAAACGGACGGAGGCGAGGCGGATGGACGGAAACGAACGGAGAGATGAGGAGGAGGACGAACGGACGGAGAGGAGATTTTTTTTTTTGTATTTCTATTTTTTTTTCATGGTGGCCGGCGGTGGCCGGCGGTGGCCGGAGTGGCCGGAGGTGGTCGGAGGGCAGAGGAGTGAAAGAGAGAAAGTGAGTTTAGAGAGAAGGAGGAAAATTTAGAGAGAAGGAGTTTGAATGAATGAATGTGGGAAGTGAGTGAGAGGAAGGGGTATTAATAGTATAATTAGTGGTTAATTAGTAAAGATGAGAGAGAGGGGGAAATTAGCCCATTAATCCTTTTTTGGGAGCATCAATCTCAGCCATCCATCCTCAAGATCCAAGGGCCTATAAGAGGACTTATGGACTCACCTTTTCTAAGAGGACTTACATGATCCTTTCTCTCTCTCTCTCTCTATATATATATATATATATATATATATATGATAATATATATACTCTATATATATATATATATATACTAGTTTTAACCCCGTGCAAAATTGCACGGGGATGTTTTTATGAAAAAAAAGTAAATATATTATTAATAAAATATACATGATATAATTGGGTGAAATTTATGAAATTAGCCAAATATATTGTACAAACAATAATTCTCGTGTAATGCGCTTTGACACTAAATTAGCCAAATTTATTTTCTATATGAGTTACTTTCCTCGTTTTTTTGTTGTTTTGAGTCTTTGTTTTTTTTTGCGATATTAGTAGTTTAAAAAATACTTATGTATATTTTAAGTATAAAAAATATATTATATTTTTAGGCACATACTTTTGTAATTTTTTTTCGTTTCAACTTATTTAATAATTAATTACATTTTTGTATTTTTGACACATCAATGTAATTTAATATATATATAACTTAATTATCATAAAGTTGGAAAATTTGTACGTCAATAATGTTCATCATAGTATTCAAACGCACATGAATGAATTAAAACTGGAATTGTGCTGAAAGTGGTCCCTTTTACTTTATACAAACTACTGACAAAATTTTTATGTATTATGTTTAACATAATAATGTTAACAAAATGATTTTTTTTTTGGTTCAATATGTTTGATTTTTTTAAAAACATTTAGCGTAAAATCGTCTCGACAAATTATTATCGATATCTTGAAATGTATAAAAATTGCAGCATAATAATAATTTGATTTCCATCAATTAAAAAAATGTAAATAAAAGATATTCGTATGTATCGTAATTCCTGAAGACGGAGTAAGACATTGATTTACGACTAATTTAAATTTGACTTCAACGATAAATACAGTTTAATAGTGGTGGGGTATATGTGGAAAAGATTAAAAAAAAATTGAACTGATGACGTGGCTTAATGAGAAGGCTTGAAATGTTTGAGTTTTAAATACAGTAAGATATATATATATATATATATATATATATATATATATATATATATATATATATATATATAGAGAGAGAGAGAGCATTCGGTGAGTATAGCTTCTTAGGTGAGTACGGTCCTATCAATAAGAACCATTGGATCAACAAGATCCAACAGCTCTCGTGCAACCACGTCGCCCCAAAAAAATATGTCAAGATAATAAATAGGCAGCCTTCCGTCCATCCACCTCCCATAATAAACATAAATTTTCTCTCTTTACAAACTTACCCTCTCTTTCTAGTAACTGACAACGTAACTGCTCCAAATCACAAAAAACCTAAAAAAATCCCTAAACTTCAAGAACAGATAAATGAGAAACAATTGAAAAGCAAAATCAAACATTCTTCTTATCATCTTTCTCCTTGTTTACACACAAAACGAAGAGGTAAAAATCAACCTTATTTCAATTTTTATCTTCAATTTTGATTAGTCTCGTTGTATATGATAGATGTTGATATTCAATTTGATATTGTATGTGTTCATATGGTTGTTGTCGATTGTTCATGCGATTACTGTCGATTTTAATGTTCTAGTAGTTTTGCGAAAAGTTAGGGTTATGACATGCTGAAATTGAGCAGTAATTTTAATTTATGCTTTGTTAATTTACGATTGATTTAAGAATTAATTTCCGACTTTATGTTTTTTAAATCATGTTATAATCTAATTTTTATAGTGTTCGATTTCGGTTTTATGTATGTGTTCATAGTGTTTGACAAAAAATTAAAGTTATGATATTGTGAAATTCGTTATTGCATTTGTTTTCAGGAAAGTCGGGGGTCTACAATGACGATTAGTTAAGTTAACTTTTGTAAATATACTCGACACATAATGTAATATTGGTACGGTAATAGTGTTACTGTAACAATAATACAATAACATGTGAACTGAAACTGTTGAACTGAAACTGAAACATTGTACAACATTGTATATTTGATGGTGTATGATTTAATCAAATTAAATTTGACGGTGGAACATTGTTATACGAAAGCCGATGGTTCTTCATTGGTGATGAACATCATTTGTGAGTTTATAACATTGTATATTGTTACAAGGTATGTATTCATAGTGTGTGTAAAAAAATTAGGGTTATAACATTGTGAAATTCATATCTGTACTTGTTTTCGTGAAAATTGGGGTTTTCGTGAAATTCATAGTCGTAGTTGAAACATGTTACTGTAATAGCGTTACCGTAACATTATTACTTTATAATAAAGATGAACTTGACAGACTGTTACAACATTGTCTATTTGATGTTGTGCGTTTTTTCCAATTAAATTTGATTGCATAACATTGTATTGATCTCACAAATGACGTCATTATAACATTGTTACTGTATTATAGTTACTATAAATTTATTACTAATAATTGACCACACCTTTCGCATATGTTTAGTTATTAATGGTTGAATGGTTTGTTTTGAATGTCAGCCAATTTGAAGACGAAGGTTTGAGAAATCCACAAACACAAAAGAAAGGCGCGCAAATAGACTATATATACAAAATAGAGCACGACACTAGATAATCAGTCATGAAGATAAGCATGAAGAGGCAGCGTTATTGAAGTTGAAATGTTAGTTGAGACTATTAACATTGCTGTCAGATTTTGATGTGTGATTATGATGTATACTTATTATAAACTTTTCACATTATTGTGATGTGTTGTTGGCAAACATGTTAGCATATCAGAAGTACCTGAATAGATCTGTATTCAATTGTCTTTTATTAATTAATTGAATTAGAATTAGAGCTTTTAATATTGTTTCCATATTACTTTGATGAATCAATGATGTTACGGTAACCACGTTACTGTAACATTGTTACTTTAATGAGTAAATGACATTACAGTACCACCATTACAATGGATAAAAAGAGAGGAATGCACAACATTCTCTAATAAACTAAACTAACAAAGTTGTGTGGACCACACAATTGGTCATATTAGGTTATATGGACATTTAAAACGTTAACAATACGATTTAAAATAAATAGGCTATAACGGATTTGAACCCATACCTATGTACATGATTTGCACATCGCTCTCCCATTTGAGCTAATAGCCTTTAAATGAACTATTCGAACTTTTAAATGAAATGAATAACAATAAAGGTCTTGTCCTCCTATTAATTCTGGAAAATGACTAGGGTTATTTGAAAGATTTATAACCAAAATATTATAATAATTTTTAATGTATCTATTTATGATTTCTCAATGCTCAGAGAACAAAAATAATGGTATTACACCATCGAGACAGTTACAATTGTACAGGAAATCAATGTCATCTAACGCCAACAAATTCTCCAAGCATTATTGTAATACAAGGTCAGCAAGTTCTCCATTACTGTAACACATTAAACTGTTACTGTAACACATAGAACTATTACTAACTTACTGTAACACATCAAACTGTTACTGTAACAAATTAAATTGTTACTCTAACACGACTATATTCATTACCGTAACAAATTTAAACGGAGCATGGAATTTCTTCAAAATATAATCTAAATTGATCGACATAAGGTTCATCTGATCTATAATGACTAATACTAAACAAAAGATTGAAATTTCATCATCAATCCTAAATTTCTTCTTTCGATTGCATTCTAATTGATTATTAAACACATATTAATTAAAAGTCAACAATAACTGAAATTAAAATCGAATCATAATAGTGACGTAAAACACAATGTTCATAAACTCGAAACACAAGCAAACTAGGGTTCAACAATCAAATGTGTAACTGAGACGAAAAATCGTTGAGAATAATTAAAAATTATAGTGGAAAATCATGAGGAAACTAACCATTGAGAAGTATTGTAGATGATTCACTTGAAAGTCCTGCTAAATATTTGAGATGCGAAAATCAATTGATGAATGAGATCAAAAATTAATGTCGTTGGTTGAATTGATTTAATCGTCAATTTTTAGATGAGTGCATGCTGATGAATTCGCCATTGTTGTGGTCTGAAATTTTCAGATTTGCAGGAAGTTTAATTTAAGCATATTTGAGTAATTAGGTTTGAATAATTTGGGGGAGATTGTTTTACTAAGAAGAACGAAGAGTTTCAGAATTCAGAGTGAAATTCATTTAGAGAGATATTGAAAGAAGAGAGAGAAAATATGAGTGATTTATGATAGGTTAGATTGACTTCCAGGTTTATATACATGTTCTACATTAAATCTCAGCCGTTGATTACTCATAAGATCTTATGGTCCTTATTCACGGGACGTACTCACCTAAGATATGCGGACTCACCGGATGCAATTTCTATATATATATATATATATATATATATAGGATTACATAATTCCACCTTTCCTAGGTGAGTCCTTAAGTCCTATTATGAACCATTAGATCAAACAAATGAATGATCAAGATTAAAACAAAAAAAAGGGCTAATATATAAGCATTCCAACACCCACCCAAACCCTAATCACTCATTCAAAAAATACCCACCTTTTCTCCCACTTCTCTCTCTTTCTCTCATCATCTCTCTACAATTTCAGATTTTAATCCAATCTCCCTCCTCAACCAACCCCCTTCCTTCCACCGTTAACTCTTCCTTCCGCCTCGCCCTACACCAGCCGCCATTTCCTCTTCTCGTCCTCCACCGCAGGCCACCTCCAGCCGCCGACGACCACCTACAGTCGCCACCACCACGCCTCCTCATCGGCCTCCCTCCTTCCCTTCTCCCTCACCCTCCTCGGCATACTCCACCAAACCACCACCCCGGATCTTACGTCCTCCCTCCTCCCTCCTTCACCCGCCTACCTTCCTCTCTGACCACGGCCACCCCGGGCACCACCACCTTCCTGTCCACTCGGCTCCCCTCTCTGACCACGGTTATCCCGGCCGTCACCTCCTCTTTTATTTTTATTTTCAGATTTGTTTTTGTTGGTGGGTAGGCCTCTTCTCCTTAATTTTTTATGTATGTTTTTGTGTGGTGGTGAAGTGGTTGTTGGTGTTGGTGGCTTAGAGTTGGGTGGGGTCGGATGTTGTGGTGGGTAAGCCTCTTGAGTTTTTTTTTTTTTTTTTTTTCATATTTGTCGTGGTGGTGCGTGACTGGTTGTGTTTGTCCTCCGGCGAGGTTGAGATTGTTGTGGTATTTGAGACTAAAGTTACATGATATTAGAGTAAAGTTACTCTATAAAATGACATATTATCGGACCAAAGTTACATAAAATCAGTCTAAAGTGACATAATATCGGACCAAAGTTACATAAAATTAGGCTAAAGTTACATTTTAAAGGACTAAAAATTATTTAAATTCGACAAATTAGACTAAGGGTACTCAAAATTTGATTAAAGTTGCATAAAATTGGACTAAAGGTACATGAAATTAGACTAAAGTTACATGAAATTAGACTAAAGTTACATAAAGTTGTTTACATTCAAATTATTAATATATTTAAAATCAATTTACATTACCTAACTTAAAAATTTACATACCAAATGACCTTAAATGGTTAAAATTACACTTACTAAAGATTAAAATTACACTCATAAAACACTAAAGTTACATAAACTCCATTCTAAAATTACATTTTATGTAACTTTATGTAACTTTAGTCATGTTTTAAATATACAGTCATGTTTTAAATATATAAATTCGAATTTATACCATTTTATGTAACTTTAGTCACATTTTATGTAACTTTAGTCACATTTTATGTAACTTTAAGTCTAAATTTATGTAACTTTTATCAAATTTTAAGTAACTTTAATCTAATAATATGTAAATTTAGACATGTTTTAAATATATAAATTCGAATTTATACCATTTTATGTAACTTTAGTCATTTTATTTAACTTTTATCAAATTTTAAGTAACCTTAGTTTGATTATATGTAACTTTAGTTTGATTATACGTAACTTTAGTCATTTTATTGAATAACTTTACAATATAATTATGTAATCTTAGTCTCAATCACAACAACCCCATGACACCACCATGAAAAAAAGACAAACAAACTGGAAAACCACCACCACACAAATCTGGAAAAAACAAAAAAAAAACAAATCACCACCACGCCTTTCCTTCACCAACCTCACCCACCACACTAACCCACCACCACCATGACATTCCTCACCTCATACCTGAAAAAAAAATAGAGAAAGGAGAGGGGGATGGGTGGCGGCAGGAGGGAGGAGGGAGGCGGCAGCCGTGAGGCCATGGTTCGGTGGCCGGTGGAAGAAGGATGGAGGACGGCGGGTGGTGGTGATGCGGCGGCTGGAGGAAAGATGGTAGAGGGCGGCTGGCGTAGTGGCAGAGGCGGTGTGGTTGGGTGGTGGTTTGGGGCGTGGTAGGCGGAGCATAAGGAGACGGCATGGTGGGGGATTTGTAGAGAGAAGAGAGGAGGAAGAAGAGAGGAGAGGAAGAGAAAGAAGTGAATGGAAAAAGTGTGTAGGTTTTGAGAAAAAGTATTAGGGTTTGGGAGGTTTTATATAAGCCCTTCTTTTTTATTTTAATCTTGACTCTTTATTTCTTAGATCTAATGGTCTATATTAGGACTTAGGGACTCACAAAAAAAAGTGGACTCATGTGATCCTATATCTCTCTCTCTCTCTCTCTCTCTATATATATATATATATATATATATATATATATATATATATATATAGAGAGAGAGAGAGAGAGAGAGAGAGAGAGAGAGAGAGAAGAGAGAGAGAGAGATCATGTAAGTCCACCTTCAACTTTTGAGTCCTTGAGTCCTCATCTAAGCCTTTGGTTCAAGAAGATGAGTGGCTAGGATTAAAACAAAATGAAAGGTCAAGATTGTGAGACACACACAATCCATACCCATTCAAACCCTAGTACAAATACCCTTCAATCCATCCATTTCTCTCATTTTCAAATTCAACCACTTTCTCTCTACCTCCCTTCTCTCTCATATTTCCTCTAAAATAAAACCCAAAAAAAAAACCTACATAATCTACCGGCAACACTCCACCGCCACTTCCACCGGTGACCTCCACTACCACCACTACCGTCACTCCCTTCTTCTCTCCTCCCGCTGACCAGACACCACCCGCCGCGTCACCCCCACCGCCACCCTCTCCTCCTTTCTACCACCTACATTTTCCGGCCTCCTACGCCTCTCCTTTCCTCTCACACCAAACCACTAACAACCACTGTGACACCCTCAAATTTGCGGAAAGAAAAAAATAATTTAAATACATAACAAAGGGTGTCATAAATAAAAAGGGTCAAACAAAAAGGAAACTAATATTTTACATAAGAATTATACAAGACGGGAGACATATCTCCCGTATAAATACGGAAATAAAAGAGTGTATAATAATATACAATCTAAGAACCGAATATAGGTCCAAGGTAAATACTTCGCTCGCTAGCTCGTCAATGTACCCCAAATATGCATCACCACCTGTTCGACCGCATTAAATATAAACACGGAATCCACAGTCAGTGGGGAGTAACTCCGAGTTCTCCCAGCCACGAAATGTCGAGTTTAATGAAACATGAATAACATAAAAGCAATGTATATGGAAAATACAAAACTTAAACATATATGATATGCTTTTCATGTTATGAAACAGATAACTAACAAATAACCTAGCATGTGAAAGCTATCATGTGAAACCGATAATAAACTATAACGCGAGGTAGGGAAGCTGGTATGCTAGCTCAGAGGTTCCTCTCAGAAACATGGCCGTGATACACTCAAACCCTAATCAACACGTAATCATGTGAATCAGTTAACAATCGGGAATCCAAACTCTATCAATCTTAGCCGGCTTGCATCTCACCTTCTAAAACTCATAGAATCATACAAACATGAAAGACCAATACTTCTACAAACCGGCATAAGTTCTTAGGACCATCGATAGAAGACTTCTGTAACTCGAGGCTATACCACAAGGTAGGAAAACATCCTAGTCCTAGACTGATCAGACCTAGCGACAACAGCTATTCCGTCCCCCGTCCCATGACATAACCGTCTATGAGAAACTCTACTAGGCGACCCCCTAAGCAGAGATGGCTAGTACTTAAGCTGGTTCCAACCCCAAAACGGATTAGGCAACCATGCCCCGACTTGGATATAAACCCACCAAGCCGAGACACAAACGCTATCAAGCGACAAACTCCGTATGCTCGTTAAAGATAGTACGGCCTATCAATGTCGTGTTCCAAGCTACTCATTTAGAATTAGCATGGTCAAGACGCCATATACTCATAATTCTCTATGGGTACTTAGTCAACACGACACCAACCATATAATCAAACAGTCACGGGAAAAACATCCTATCATGTGACTAATTGCAGATAAATAATAATCAATATCATATCGCCTCATATCTACTAAGGCTAATTCAATAATTAAATACAACCTTACTTGAAGACAAATCCCCGACCCGAGTCCCGCGACGGGTCATCAGTCAAATCGGGGCTGACTAGATCTTAGTTTGACCAAACCCGTTGGATCAAACCGGCTAGAAGCAGAGTCTTATCACATAGACATAAAATCAACATATTCATTACATGTTATTTTATTACTACTTCTAACATGTGAATTATCATATTACACCCAAAAACCCGCTTGACTTAAATGATTTCAACGTAAACTAATCTCGTATTATAATTTCTAACATGTGAGAAATAATAATTTTTATGAAAACCTTTTTAATTAAATATTTTACTTATTAATATTTCCCACTTGCTACATATTACAAAACACGATAAAAATGACGATAACTCAAAAACCGACACGAGTCCCAAGGTGGGACCCACGGGCTGAATTGGGCCGGACCCACATGGGCCTGTTTTGGGCCTCACGGACAGAATTGGGCTGTTTTGGCCTTTGATTCGATTTTACTAAAAACCGTTTCCTAATATTTCCCGCATGCTTTAACATATTTAAAATCCGTCAAAACAACAATTAAACAATCAAACATCGACACAACCCAAAGACCAAGACCCGGACCCACCATGGACCAACCCAGACCGGTCTGAACCGGCCTGGACCGGCCTGGTTTGGACCGGTTTTCCAGCCACCAATTCGGCCACCACCAAACAACAACCCCAAATTTCCAAATTAATTCTAACATGTTTTTAATTAATCAACACCCATTTTAACAACCAATTTAACCATCCATCATACAACAATCATCATCATGAAGAAATCATAAAAATATAACAAGAACAACCAACATGTTATAAAATCATAAAACACCATACTAACTACTACTTAACATGTTACTAACTAAAAATCATAAAATCATAATAATAAGAACAAAACCTAAAGATGAACCAAAACTAAAGAAAAACCAAAGCTATGTAACATTTATCCGTCGAGTAACTCGGAATCGTTACCTTAGCTAGCTAAAATCAAGTAGCACCAAAATAATAAGAACTAAGAACTAAGAAACCCGTCTTCTAGTCTTCTCCTAAGATATACGAGTCACCAAACTCGTCTTCAAAATCTTCCCCTATAAGAAATGACAAGAAAACATTATTAGAACTTAAAATATGATTTTCCATAATTAAAGTGTTGAAAACGATTTTGACGGAATTGAAATAAACCGTACGTGAAGATGAGGATCGAAGAGGAGATCCTAGAAATATAAGTTAGGACGGATTTAATTAAGAAATGAAGGTTTTAGGAAGGTTTTGCTCAAGAACGATGAAGAACGGATGAAGAACGCGAAGAACGCTCAAGAACGATTAAAGAAAGTGATATTTTGATCTTAATTTGATTTGTTGAAAAATGAAAAGTTGTTTGTGAGT